>CAUYRH010084324.1:0-42982 GCA_963574655.1 Perodicticus potto
TGATTAAGAAAATGCTATGAGGGCTATCTCTCACAGTACGATCAAAATGTTTCTGATTGTATATGAAGCACATTCTGCCCTATGATTGCACCAATGTACACAATTATGATTTAATAAAATTATTTAAAAAAATAAAAAAAAAAATCCAAAAAAAAAAAAAACCTTTGCTCTTTTTTTCCTTCCAAAATAATATAAACCTATTTTATGGAGAACACAGCAGGTATTGTATTTGCTTTATCCTTTGTGGTCAGTTTAGCTAGAAGATGAGTCATATTTCCTGCCTTCAATGAATATACAAACTATGCTATTCATAGGATCATTCTTTCGGTGTTCACTTTGTCCAAATCTTTTATACTTGAGGTTTTACTAGTTTTCTTCAATTTTTTTTTTTAATTTCAGAAAAACATTGAAAAATAACTGGAAACTAGGCAAAACTGGTAGTAGATTACTTTGGCATTTAGAAGATTGCCTTTTAAAATATTAAAATCAGGTGGCACCTGTGGCTCAACAAGTAGGGCGCTGGCCCCATATACCGAAAGTGGCGGGTTCAAACCCAGCCCTGGCTGAACTGCAAAACAAAAAATAGCCGGGCGTTGTGGCGGGCGCCTGTAGTCCCAGCTACTGGGGATGCTGAGGTGAGAGAATTGCCTAAGCCCAGGAGCTGGAGGTTGCTGTGAGCTGTGTGATGCTATAGCACTCTACTGAGGGCCATAGAGTGAGACTGTCTCTACAAAAAAAAAAAAAAAGTATATACATATATACATATATGTATATGTATATCATTAAATATACTAAAGCCGATCTTGCTCTTCTCCTTCTTTTCCTTTGCCCTCTTCCTTCTCCTACACATCTTCTCCTCCTCCTCCTTTTTTCCCTCCAGCTGTGCTATCTTCTCTCACCTCCCAGCCCTGCCTTTGTGGCATCTGCAGTGAGGAAGATAGAGTTTGTTGGTCAACCTTGACAATGACCCGCACCATTCTTACTCTTGGACCTTGAGTATGGAGGAATAATCCCTTTGGAGTTACTCACTATTGCTTCTCTGCTCTGTATATACTTTTTAAAAATGCATTTTGTTATATTTATGTCCCCCAATTTTGGACAGTTTATGTATGTTTTGGAGTGCATCATATAAAATTAGTACAGCAAATTTTATTCTGATACATTATAAAGTTATAAATATTCACTGAAAAGTTGAATTAATATGAAAGTAGATGAATAAGTCAAAAATTTTCCCTTATCTCTAAATGTTCTCCCCAAAGGCATAACTAAGACGTTGCTATGAATATCTCCATAATTTGTGTTTAAATGTACTTAGACACATGATAAAATATATGTATAATCACATAAATGTACATTTAAGCAAAAACTGGATTATAGAATAGCTATTGTTCTGAAACTACTTTTTTTACAATGAATAAATTTATGTATATTCATATTCTTTCTTATTTTAAAATGAAATTATTACAATAAGTCCAATAGATAAAACAAGAAATAAAGATAAAACATTTATATTACATCTTTTTTTCTTTTAGTTACTAAAAGGATACGCGAAGTAAAAACAAAAGCCTAAACATGGTTCAGATGAAATCATATTAATTTGAATTTAAGATTTATTTAAAATCTTAGCATTTGCCATTTTCTGCTCTTATTTTCTTTCTTCTCTTGAGAAAGATGAGGTGTTGGTGGGAAGATGCTGATCTAGTTGGTTTCTAACACCCTGCCCTGGCACTATGCTATGATATTACAGTAAAGGATGTACAGACTATAGTGGTGTGACTATAGCAACAATAAAGTAAATTGGATTGCGCTTCATTAAAATGTCATTGGAGATTGTGTTACACAAAGTCACAGGGCTATGAATACGACAGTGATTTATTTTTCTTTCACATACAATTCTAAACTGGTGTGGTGACGCTAATTGTCAAAGTTGTCAGAGATCTAGGCTTTCTCCAGTCTGCTGCTCTGCCATCCTTAACAGACAGCTTCCATCTCATGGTCAAAGGCAGTCCTGACTCCTGCTGTCCCAGCAGGCCACACTCCAGGTAGTCAGATGAGGGATATGGGAAATGGAAGGCTGGTTTTAGCCAGATGAGGAACATGGGAAATGGAAGGCTGGTTTCCTCCTTTTAAAGGCACATCCCAGAAGCTACATATACTTCCTCTGACCTTGTCAATTGACCAGAACTTTCTCACATGCTTATATCTTACTTCAGTCAAAATGGGAGTGTAAAGTATTTCTTTGTGTGACTATGTTATCAGCCAAAATTTCTATTGCATTAAACAAAGGATGGATTTGGAGGACAAAATATACCACGGACAATCAAAAATAGGTACCATTTAGTACTCAAGAAATCTATGATTTTAAAAAGGAAACATGGTGTGTCTAAGAGATTCTGGGATTAAAAATTAGTTTATCCTTTATACCCTGTCAATTTATTTCCTACATCAATTATAATTTGACTCTTTTTGTCCTTTGTGTATGCCACTACCACCATCTCCCAATTATAATAAAGAGTAGAATTGTAACACAGGAGAATTGTAGCTGTCTGTCTTTCTCTTCTTAGTTAAAACACTTACCTTCCCTTAGCCTCATTTTGTTTGGTTTCCCACATGTTAAATGGTGAGCACAATGCCTATGGTATTTCTGTAGCTAACACAAAGAAAACTATTATATAGAACAAAATGAAGATAATTGCAAATATAAAGATTTGATAGGTAAGTCATGCTCGTGTAAGTACTTAAAACTATCATTTATTGTCTACTATGGGCCAGGCAGTTTCTTAGATACTTTAAATGCATCTCATTTAATTAATCATCACAGCAACCCTATGGAGTATTCCAGTTTTTAGAGTTGAGGAAACTGAGGCTCTATAGCAATTAAATGATTTATTCACAATGCCTATTCCACCATGCTCATGCTTTGATATTTTAATTTCTTAGGGATTTTCAGTCTTTACACTTTTTTGTTAAAAACTAGCATATCCACGTGCCTTGTTTTACTGAACCAACTATGAAATTATATCAGATGCTCCTGAAATGAAAACTAAATCAGGAATTTTCCTAACTGATGATATTAAAATCAAATACTTTGGTTCTTTCTACTGAAGGTCACCCTGGTCACACTGTTTTTCTTCTCATTTAATAATTGACAGGTGATAAGGCTCAAACTCTACTGTACTCATCTTTAACTTGAACTGTCATCCATCCCAGTCCGCTGATACTGATGGGGTTGACACTGAAACCCCATGTTCTTGTTCTGTTTGAGTGAATGTTGGAACCTATAAAGAACTGGAAGTTGCGTTCTCACTTCTGAGGAGCATTACCTGCCAAGGTGGGCAGCGTGTGTTGACACAGAACCCCAGAGTCACTTTCAGCATGGTTAATGACAGTATACCTAGCTGGTGGGTGATTGCAGGCCTTCAACCTTCAGTACTTCTTCATGAGATTAATGTTTATTCAGAACAGTAATATAAGACCTATGACATCTTTAAAGTTATACTTAAATGTGACTCTGTCACAAGTGATGAACGACTACAGTTATTTCATGATTTTCTAACATATTTGGTTCTTCACAAATAGTTTCTGAAAGGAGAAGAACTCACACTGTGTACTATACAAGTATACATATAAACTCTGTGGAATTGACCTAAAATTTCTGTTTAGTTTTACAGGGGAGTGATGGTAACTAAGTTTTGTAATCCAGTCTTGGTTCTTTCATAAGTACTGAGCCACTGCAGGAACAGGTGGTGTTTGTTCTACATCAGCAAATTCAATATGTCTGGTTTTGGGTTCTGAAAAGAGAACTGAAGAAGGTAGCCCTTTAGCCCTTTGGAGATTCTGTGAGATAATGTACTTTTGAAAATTCTTTTTCTGTCTAAACCATTCATAAACAAGTTCATTCTGTTATTTGCAACTAAAACCCAGAAGATATATCCATGCATCCTGTTAAAAAGTTTAGGGGAAAGTGAGATTCTCTGGATCATTTGTTCGTGATTTCCATTTATTCATTCTCTCTGCCTTTCTTGTATAAATAACTCATTTAAAGCATTTATTGAGCACCAACCACACGCATGATATTTTATCTACTTGAGTGGGAGGGCTAAGAAATAAAATAGACAGGAACCCCATTTCAAAGAATTTGTGTAAAGTTGACCTAGCCATGCTAGACAACAAGAAGTGGTCAGTGCTATGGGAGGAGAACAGATATGCTCTGTCAGTTCAGAGAGAGAGTGGACAATGGAAGACAGTCACCTCTTTCAGAGAAAAGAAGGGATATGGAATGAAAATTAAAAGTTAGAAGAAATTGGAACAGAAAGATGGACAAATGAGTATCTTTCAAGTAGAGACAATAGGTGAAATATATGAACAGTAGCCATATCAGTTTTAATGTATCATGAATGAACCGAGAAACAGACAAAATGGTAAAAGCCAGGTCACCAGAGCTTTCACCTTAGGCAGTCATTTTTGACTTTGCTTTGTAGACCAGAACTAGCATCTAAAGAATTCTGAGAAGCGAATGCTTTAAGATTATTATTTTAAATTTTATTAATTTTATTGTGATATATTTCACAAACTATATTATTCACCAACTTAAGGTAAAAATTCCAATTGTATCCACAATTGATGTCCACTGATCCAACATAACGCTGCATCCATAATGTTTTATTGAGTTTTCAGACTATAGGCTTTCCATTTCTTTTGTTAAACTTTATTAATTTTCTATTTTTTAACAGTACTGTTAATAAAATTACTGTATTAATTTCATTGTTAGATTGCTTGTTACAAGTATGAAGAAAAGCAATGGATTTTTATCTTGAAACCTTACTGAATTCATATATTGTTGGTTTTTTAGTGCTTTTCTTAGGCTTCTATATAAATAAAATTATGTGCCCAAACAGATAATTTTTATTTATTTATTTTATTTTAGATTAATATCAGGATCTAGATAAGTGGTTTATGTTGTTTGCATTTGTTAGGTAAAGTCCAAGTTGCAGTTGAGCCCTTCACCAAGATGTGCCCTATAACCTTATGTTGTGCCTATTGGGTGAGAGCTTATAATGCCCCCTCCCTCCTACTTCCTTCCCCCTCTCTTCCTCCTCCTCCAAAGGACGTGAAGGACCTCTACAGTGAACATAATTTATTTATTTGTAAGATGGGTGTCTCTTTCCTAATTTCTCTGGCTTATCTTCCAGTGAAATACTGAGGAGTGGGAAAAGAACATCTCTGGCACATCTTTCACCTCTATTTATAAGGCTAGTATAATTGAGAAGTTTCCTTTTATTTCTAGTTTTTTGAATGTTTCAGTTTTTACCATGAAGAGATGCCAGAAATATTATTCTGACATATGGGTACAAATGGAAGTGGAAGGGACTGAAAATTTCATGCAAAGACCCAAATTAAAGCACAAACAAAGCAGAGCTATAGATGAGAGATGCTAAGAAGGTCCTTATAGTTAAGTCCTGAGAGCTGAGTTGACATGAGTGAAAATGTGGAAGCAATTTTCCCAGAGCATGGAGGGATTTACACATAATAGAACATCAATGGAGACTGTGTGGATTAGTGGGGAAGAGCAAGAGTTAAAAATCTGTTTGACTCTTTCATCCTTACATACCTTGGCCAAGCAACTCAGCCTCTTTGTGGTCGCGTTTTCTTAGCTCATGATAACCATCATAAATATTTTCTGTAACTAATAAATAAATTATGTTTCAAGCCTTTAAAGCAATGCCTGGCTCTGAATAAGAATAATGATAATAATAATAACAATAATAATAATGGTAATAATTACCTGCCTTTGTTTTTATTTCAAAAGAGCATATGTTTACCTAATTTAAAAACAAATGCAAATATATGGTCCTTAAATTGGTATTTAAAAAAAAATGACTTTTAAAAAGTCAACATAGAATTTTTTCTACTCACAATAGGCAATACATTCATTATATTAGCATAAAAATATTATCACAGATATGGTAGAGAACACATTTTTTGAAATATGTTCACATTTTCCAGGAAATAGTTCCTTCTTCAAAACCATAGCAGACAGAAACAGACGTCACACAGTACAGAAAGACTGAAAGTCTCTGAAAATAGATAGCCAACTAATACATAGAACATTTGTCTGTATAGAGTAAAAATACATGTTTAATCAATCTAATCAAACATAACCAAAGCTAAATTGTCTTACATTTGCCTAAGACATGCACCCACTTGCTGACCAAAAAGAATAAGAAATCTTGTCTCTAGGAAACTATTTCAGCTAAGCAGCTTCAAAAATATTTCATTTTTGAACATTATTTATAGAAATCCAGAGAAGCACCTAATTAAAACAGAATATGGTGATGCTTTGGGCCATTTTGTTGAAAAAAAAAAAGTGGGGGCTATACTTGGTCCTATCTCAAGCTTTTGTTCATATGTTTGTTTAATAATGCACAGTAGTCACTTCTTAAACGTTTGGCCAAGATCAAGTGCAATAATGTGGAGTAGCTTCTTAATAAGTATATTTATATATTTCCCTGAAATCATAGTGTACAAATAAACTAAATAACCTTATAATGCCAATAAGAAAAATTGCATACTGTAAAATAGTATAAAATTCAGTTCATTTCTATATAGACTTTACTTTAAATTATAAATATGAGTTTCTATGAATTTTTACTAATGTGAAAAGACTAAAAACTTCTTATATGCATTTATAGGAGAATAATTAGTTTTCATCTCAAACTAATAAAGACTAAAAGCTTAATGTTTTCATAAACATTTTCTATCCTACTTTTAGACTCTTTCTTAAATTTGTCAGTTTTCAATCAGATAGAAAAGCTTGAATAAATAACGATAACATGCTAAATTAATTTTTTATGCATGGCACCTTTTACCTAATGATCTTGCATCTTAATGGAGTGCATGATATCACATCACAAATGGTACTATTCTAGTGTTTCAAATCACAAATTATACTTAATGAAATGTCGTAACAGAAATACTGGGAATGAAGAGTGATAATGAAGTGGATGCTGCTACTGGAAATAAAGAGACTAAAGATAATTCAACCTTTCTACAAGCCAATTAGATATAAGATTTAAGAACTTTACACAAAGGCTTAAATTACTGGCACTGTGTTCAGTTGTAAAAAGACAAAGTAACTTATTTATTATGTCATTAAGTTACTTGAGCCTCCTAAATTTTGGGAAAGAGAACTATTCAAAAAATCAAGTAGTATTAGTTCAGTGCAATCATGAAAATAGTCACTGGAGGCAAAATACTCAATGTTCCAATTTCACTTCTCCTTTTCTTCTTCCAAGATGGCATCTGACGTGGAAGATGGACTTGGTACTTGCAAGAAAGCATTTTGGCGGTTATTGTTAATCACTGCAGTGTTTTCTGACTACTTTAGGCTTTTCCCCACTAGTATTTGTTAGTGGACTCACCTGCTGAGGGCTCACCTGGTTGTTATTTGTGACTTCTGTGTAGTGCGTGGTCTGACCACTATAGGCTGTGAGAGTCTGGTCTGTGTCCTAAGATGATCGGGCTGTCGGCACCCGCAGGTGACACCTCTCATCTGTCCTGACAAGAGGTCCTCTCCTTAGCTTCCTGAGTGCCCTTAGAAAGTTCCAACATTTCCATTTCCAACGGTCCCAACAATATTCATCCAGTTGAACATTAGTCCTTTCTTTCCTCAGCTGCACTGATAAGCCAGATTTATGGCCCATAGAGCTTCCCTCCAAGTTCATGTCTGAGTAGCATTTGGGAGTAAGAACTGGGGGCAAGTAGTAGCCAACAGTAAAGGAAATTTCCCTAAATCTTAAAACTTACATTGAGCAAAAATATACTTCCCTTTTCTCTCAACTTCTTTTTAATACATCTTCTTTTTCCTGGGCTAAAATCCAGAAAGAGAAGAAAAAGATTATTCTGTCCCATTCTCTTTCATTCTTGGTTCTCTTGTTCTCCCTTATTTAATAATTTTTTTTCATATAAAAGAAGTACAGCATCTCTTATTTGCTCTGTGTAATATCCTCTTACAATGTATTAAAATGTATTTGTTGACAGAATTTGAGAGTAAGAGATAGGCTTATTGATAAGAGATTAAATTTACAAGTATTTCCAAACTATATATTCCAGTTGTATATGCACTAATAGTATAACTCTGAAAAGGACTGCATTGTTCAAAGAGCAATATAAATAGTCTTTAGAAATTCTTAGAACTTCTAATATATCTCTCATAGACTCTCGCTATGTTTAGCTTTTATGTTTTTCTGTCTTCTGGAAAACAATATAACTTAATGATATATTTGGTACTCTAACTCAACTCTCTCCTTAGATCAATAATTTTGGGTTGATTCTTTACAATACCATGTGAAAACTACCAAATGTGTTTGACTTACTTTATCTCTTGTTTTCCACTATTCATACCAAATGACTTTGAGAAACCTTTTGTTATCTATCTATTAAAGTCTTCATAGGAATTACTACTCAAATTCGTGACTTTACTTATTACCTACAAATTCATCAACCTTGACTGACTTACCAAAATTTTACCTCCAATCTTTAGGTCTTTACACTTAATTGTTTCCTTGACATTTTTACTTGGATCTGTCAAAAGAATGTTAAAGTCAGTTTTATCATAACTGAAATAATTTTTTTCCTCCCTAATCTGAACCCACTTTAGATCTGTAAATCTATTGATGAATAGCAGCACTGTCCTTCTGATTAGGCATACCAGAAACCTAGAAATCATCCTTGATTTCTCTTTTTCTCTCATTCCCTTTATCTATTTCAATTGATGAATTTTGATTCTTCCTCTTAAGTTTCTCTCTTAGCTGTGTCTATTTCTCCATTTCTTCAGCCCTCACTATTATACTCCAAATCATTCCATGTTCTACCTGGATCATTCCAATGGTGTCTTTTTTTTTTTTTTTTTTTTTTTTTTTTTGAGACAGAGTCTCACTATGTTGCCCTTGGTAGAGTGCCATGATGTTACACCTCACAGCAGCCTCAAACTCAAGGGCTTAAGCAATTCTCTTGTCTCAGCCTCCCCAGTAGGTGTGACTACAGGCACCTGCCGCAATGCCTGTCTATTTTTTTTTTTTTTTGATGTTGCAGTTGTCATTGTTGTTTAGCAGGCCAGGACGGGTTCAAACTTGCCAGCTCCAGTGTATGTTGCCTGTCCCCTAACTGCTAAGCCTCCAATAGTGTCTTAATTGTTCTTCCTGCATGTACTTTAGCCTGCCACTAATTCATACTGTATACAACAACTAGAGGCTCTTTAAAAACCTTGCTCTCTATGCGACTCTCCTTCCCTAACACCTGTCTCATTTCACACCCTTACCCATATTGACTCCCCCACCTAATTCTCAGGGCTTTGGGTCCTGGACTGAGTCCTTTCACTGGTCCTGATTCTCTCTAACTCATTCTTCAGAGAAAATTTCTTTCTTTTCTTTTTTTTTTAATATACATGTGTTTATTAGGTTTCCACTTTTTGCATTCACAGAATTTAAAAGGCGTAAAATTTAATAATAATAACAATGTTTAAAACAAGGACTAGAAACAAATCCACATAAAGAATGAATGAAGATAAATACATTCAGAAAAGAAAACAGACAATTACTGCATTGAAATATTAAGCAATATTAATAATGATAATGCCAAGAAAGTAATATTCACATTGTCAAATAAGAGAAAATTTCTTCATGGAAATCTTCCTTGAATTTTTCAGAGAAGATGAAGTCCCCTTACAACAAATTACAACAACTTCTTTTCACAGCATACAACACAGATTGTAATTTGATTTGTGCAATTCTTGCTTTCACACCTGTTCCTTCTGTAAGTCCTATGAAAATAGGAACGATAATTTTTGGGTTTGTATTCTAGTAGACCTAGTACCTATAATGGGCCTGGAACATAGTGAGTGATCAATAACTATTTGTCAGGCTCAGCGCCTGTAGCTCAGGGGGTAAGGCACGGGCAGCATACGTCAGGACTGGAGGGTTCGAACCTGGCCCAGGCCTGCTAAACAACGATGACAACTGCAACAAAAAAATAGCCAGCATTGTGGTGGACACCTGTAGCCCCAGCTACTCAGGAGGCTGAAGCAAAAAAATTGCTTAAGCCCTAGAGTTTGAGGTTGCAGTGAGCTGTGATGCTACGGTACTCTACCGAGGGCAACATAATGAGACCCCATCCAAAAAAAAAAAAAAAACCTATTTATCAAATAATTAAATGATCCTGACATGATTTTGAATTGATAGATATGAAATATAAAGAATATGGAGAAATCAAAGGTGATTGTAAGGGATAGAAAGCTTGTATGCATAATGTTCCTGTCAGGTACTAAAGTAAATATTTTACTTTCCCAGTCATAAATATCGAAGAATGAACTTTTTGAAATATTTTTGTGTTCCTCTTCTTTGAATTATAATTATCATGATATGAGATATATTGAGATCTACTATGAACTTTAAAACATTTAAAATATTAAACTCTGAAATTAAGCACTCTTGCCGTGTGTGACTAAGCACACATAGACATGGGTGGCGCCTGTGGCCCAGCGAGTAGGGCGCCGGCCCAATATACCAAAGGTGGCGGGTTCAAACCCGGCCTCGGCCAAACTGCAAAACAAAAAAATAGCCGGGCATTGTGGCAGGCACCTGTAGTCCCAGCTACTTGGAAGGCTGAGGCAAGAGAATTGCCTAAGCCCAGGAGTTGGAGGTTGCTGTGAGCTGTGTGACGCCACAGCACTCTACCAAGGGCGATACAGTGAGACTCTGTCTCTACAAAAAAAAAACAAAAAACACATAGACATATATGGGTCTATGAATACTTAACTATCTATAAGTTATTTCAAGTATCATGACATAAAAACACAGGATCAGTTCCAAATTTCATGTAATACCAAAACAAATGAACTAAAACATTTTATTTTAAAATTTTTGTATAATACCAATAAATCACATGAATAAATAAGTAAAACTAATTATATTCAGTAATTCATCTATTACCACTAATTGGTTTAGCAACAACTTCAAAATACTTGAAGTTTTATTAAGATTATGATAAAAATTATATTAAAATATCAATTAAAATAGATTTGACTTTTTATGTGTTTTTTTCCAACATGTATGGTAAATTGACATGTTCTACAATGCCAAAACTGGGAAATGATTGAATGTATAAAAATATATTGTGTGAAGATTTTATAACTATACCATTTTCAATTTCATAACACTATGTTAGTCTTAATTTTGCCTACAAGTAAATATAATAAATGATTTTGAAGGTTTTCCCAAGTAACTGGAATGCAGAAGCATTTGCATTTGAATTTATAAAAGACATTTAAATGATAACCTGCAAATAAAACAAAATAATTGGGTGGCTATTTAATTTTTTTTTTTTTTTTTTAATTTTTACAGGTTTTGGCCGGGGCTGGGTTTGAACCCACCGCCTCGAGCACATGGGGCCGGTGCCCTACTCCTTTGAGCCACGGGTGCCGCCCAATGGCTATTTCTTTTTTAAGTTTTAAGAAGACAAAGGTCATGTTAGATAGCATAAATTTCAGTTTTATTTATCATTACTTAAAACATGTTACTTGAAAACTTTTCATATTTTTGTTAAACTTCGTATTCAGGACATTAAATTCAGCCTAAACTAACTTGGTAGTTTGTAATTATTTTACACATATGCACACACACAACATATACATATATATACTACATATATGCACAACAAAATAAAAAAGATTTTTATGATATTAAAATTGACCTATGTACCTTTTCATAGTTTCTAAATTATATTTAGATGAACATTTGTTTTTGCACAGTATACCCATTTACATATTTTAAAGGTTTACACATAACTCTCACATAAGTAAGGATACGAAGTTTGCCATCTTAGAAAGTGTTTTTCCCATTAAAAAAGAAACCAAAAAACAGATGTACCATTGCCTGCCTCACAGTCAGAGCCAATCTGAAATGGCTGCTGCCAGCTCAGGGAAGTCATAAAGAGATCAAATGACTTCTGGGCCAATGGAAAGCCCTCCTGTCTAAATGCTTTTCAGGCCAATTTGAAGAAGTAATTAGACTTACTGGAAGCTTGTGTGAATAATGCTGCAAGTACAATTATGAGCTGCCCAGAAATCTTGCTTTCAATATAGAAACTTGTCAACTGATTATGTTGGGATGTATGTAAAATTCAGGATCTTTTTCAAAAGCTGATAAAATGATAATGACATCATAGATGTATGAAAAATTGGAGCTTATTTTGGGAATTATTGTTATCAGATAAAGCCAGCCATTAGTCAAATGAAATACAATCATGTTCTTCTATATGACTTTAGCATTTAGCTTTTCTTGTTCTAAATGTGGCAAATAACTGTAAATCTAATAAGTCTACAGATAATAATTGAAAATGTTTCTAAGAACTGAAAAATCGATAAACACATGGCAATGCCAGGCCATTGCTAGGCAGTTAGGGGATGTCGCGTGGATGCCCCTGAAGTGCCTATAAATGAATGTGAATTCAGTACTGTTGCCAAATGAGTTCAGTGTCCCACAAATGAACTGAAAACGAAATGCCTGAAATACCGTCTGCAGTGTCACTCTGAGGTGACTGCTATGCCATATTAGCTGAAATGATTTGCTGAAAATATCATGGCACATATATGCACCAAGATATTGTATTTAAGTCTCATTTTATTCAATGAAAAATGGGTTCACCATTCACAGAGTGTGTGTTTCACCAAGCTTAACATATAGCATTACTGAAGAAGATCACAAGGATGTTTATTCAGAATATGACTGGCAGCCGTTTTGGCAATATTAAAAATATTTATTATAAAATTGTAATAATGAAGAGAGCAAAAACAACATGGAATTCACTTTGTTTTCTATTAATTATTGTCAAACAGGGAGTATTAGTTTGAGTTGTATTCAGTGTTTGCATATTTTCTAGAGTTTTTGTTTTTTTCTATTTCTAACAGGAATCTTGTTTATGTTAACTGTGAGCTGGAAGCTCCAACAAACATCAGTATGTTTTATTATCCTATTGCAAACTAATTTTATTAGTGCTTACTATGTGTCAGGTACTAATGACTTTGCAAATATTAACTTGTTAACAATCTTGTAACATAAGTAGTTAGCCCTGTTTAGAGCTGAGGAGACTAAGACTTGGAAAAGATAAATAATGAGCTAGGGCACAGGGCTGGTGAGTAAAGGAGCCCAGTTGGAACCCAGGCAATCTGTTTTACATGCTGAATTTGAATACTCGCCTGACAAATATTTTTATATACACACACCTGTGTGTGTGTGTGTGTGTGTGTGTGTGTGTGTACATATGTTTTGATACCCAGTGTTTTGCACCACAGATTTTGGATATAGTGAGTCTGGGATAAGGTCTAGGCATCTTCTTTTTTAACAAGATTTTGTAAGTAAATTTGATGCTGATGGCTTGTTGACCACACTTTGAGACAAATCTATTAAAAAAAATGCAAGTTACATTCATAATATTGGATTCCTTATTCTTGTTCATCCGCAGTAATTTCTGTAACTAAGTGATGAAAGCTATATCAGGACACGCTGTGTTTCTAAATAGAGCAAGTTCAGAAACAAAAATGCCCGTATTGCTCATGTTTTCATTTTCAATTATCGCCAGGGTCTGACCCCTTATAGATCCAACTCTTTCAGGAACATTACTCATTAATCTAGAGTAATTAGTGAGATAAATACTATATAAATTTTTGTTAAGTGAAATAGTCATGAATATCTTCCCCTAGTGTGACTGAGATGTGTGCCTTCCCGACTGTTTGCACTCTTATATGAAAGCTTATATTTTAACTTCATCTATGATGATCTACTTTTTGTTTTTCAAATGAATTCTTTTTGTTTTCCAAATGAATACTCTCTGCTAGCACTACAATAGTTAATTGAGTATTTCCATTTTATAAAATATCTTTGAGTGTAATGACTGCAAGTACTTTGTTGAATATTCATTAACTATCCGTTCCTCACAGGGCGTATAAATCCTCTGAAATGCAATACATACACACTTTAAACTTTGACATAAAATACTCATATTTCTAAGATAAAGGAGTTTTTCTTCTTTAAGCATTCTCTCAAATCATATATAACCAGGAACATTGGCAACATTGCTGCTATGAGAAGGACAGAGAGAACATCAAGAAATCCAAATGAATTCAAGCCCATTAAATGTAATGGTGTGGTAAATCTCAGCGTACCATCTGCTGTAGAACACTGATCCTCTATTGGAATTCCACATCTTATTTACATAACAGATAAGGATGCGCTAGCAGATTTATATGGTGAATAAATACCCAGAGACAAAACTAAGTTTTTCCTATATTCACATATGGGGATATCTACATCTGTATAAAATGTAATCTATTTCTGGTTCACTATTCTACAGTAAAATTTAAAATGCCATTTTATCCAAATGTTATCAGCAATATTGTTGGTGAAAACCAAATAATGAACTAAAGAAACAAAGAATTCATATGTAATGATGTGTGAGATGTGAAAATTTACCCAAGAATTCCATTTTATATTGATGTGTGTATTTAAAGAATAGGACTGCAAGACCATAGTAGGGAGCTCATTTATCTGTGCTTACATTCAACAAATAATTGGAGAGTCATTTTTCCAGAGAGAGGTTTGCCTCATATTTACTCAAAAACAATATAGGAGTTTGCGTAGTGATTTAAATTAAATTATATTTGTTGAGCTAATGAATTCCAAATATTTTGAAATCTATCAAATTTAAGTGAAACTTTGAAAACTGAAACAAGATGGGGGAAAAGAAAAATGTGAAATCAATTTTTGAATTGGAACAGTTTCCTGTCCTCAAATTGAAATTAATTTCCCTTCATATTCTGCTTTTACCTGAGGATGCCCCTTTCAATATACGTGAATCACAAAGCCTGCAGAAGTTTTCATAAAGCATAATATCCAACATGTGATTATAAGACCACATTATTTCCACATGTATCTTTTTCAGCTGCTAGTATTATTCAGAAAGGAACTTTGTGAGCTATACACACTTTCATCTGCATTCTTTTAATAATTTTTTCCATTAAAAGGGAGAAAAGAGAAAACTGAAATTTTTTAGGATTTTAGAGAAAAGATTATGAGATATCAAACTTCTTTTGTGACTTTCATTACCAGCAACATTGAATAATCAAGCACTTTTGCATTTACATACTACAACCAGGATTTAATTAAACACGGTTCCCATCTCTTCAACTGCTCTTACCAAGCCTCCAGAAGTTGAAGAGCATCACTGTTGACAATGGCAGTCCACCAAGTGGAAAATTATGCAAAGAAAATTGAGAAAGTAGGAAAAATGCCAGGCCTGGTGCCTTAGGGAAGGTGAAGAATATGAAAGTAAATACAGTACAGAGCACAGTGGTTATTGCCATTGGCAATCTTCTTGATTATGTAATTGACTTTGTAAATTGATATATTACATGTTTATTACTTATTATCAAATCATAGGAATAGGAAACAATTTTGTTCTTGAAAGAATGATGGCCCATTACACAAGTCCCATCAAGAATGAATTTGGCTACGTAATTGACCATAGTGGTAAAGTGAGCTAATTTCAACACAGGCTTGTAAAGCAATGTTTATCTGTGATTACTAACAGTTAAGAGCCAATTTTTATTATATTCCCACATTTCACCTCAGACACAGGCCCATGTCTTTTTCATACAATTAAAATTTTGCTACCAGGGACAATTAACTATTTTGCAAGTAGACTCTGGATCCATATTTTAAAAGTAATGAGCCGATGGTGTTCTTCTGATACACCATTTGTTAAATCTTAAACACTAGTTTGAGTTTATATAGAACACTTCTAGAAAAACTTTAAGTATTGATCATAAGTATGTTTTTGAGGCTTGCAATAATTATTAATCATCCATTGAGGGCAAACAGAGACGTGGATGAAGAGGAGATAGGCTGTGCCCCAACATGACTCCCAAATAAAATGTTTAATTGATGAACACACATATGTACTCCTCCTGACATTAAAAAACAGTTCATCCTTGGAAGCTGTGAATGTGACAGCTGTAGCAAAAGGATCTTAGCTGATCAAATATTTTAAGATAAAATCATGAGATATTAGGGTAGGCCCTAAGTCCAGTGAGGTGTCTTTATAAGGAAGACATGAGAGACACAAGGGAGAAAGTCATGGAAAGATGAAAGCAAAGGTAGAATGATGGAGTTCTAAGCCAGGAAACACTTGGAGCCCCCACAAACTGAAAAAGGCAAGAAAGGATTCTCATTGAAGTGTTCAGAGGGAGCATGGCTCTGTCAATGCTTTGATTTCACATTTCTGGTCCCCAGAACCATGAAAAACTAAATATCTTGTATTGGAAGGCAAAGGAATTGGGTATTTGCTTTTGGCTATCCTAGAAAACTAATGCTGATTTTGGTACCGGGAAGCAGTTATGCTGCTGTAACAAATTTCGAGAAATATAAAAGTCGCTTTGGAATTGGATATTGGGTAAAGGGTAGAAGGATTTTGAGGTACATGATAGAAAAAAGTTAGATTGTCTTCAAAAGACTGTTGGTATAAATTTGGATTTTAAAGATGTTGCTGGAAAGGCTGCAGAAGGGACTACAAAACACATTATTTGGAAACTAGAGGAAAGATGATCCTTGCTATATAGTGAAAGAAAACTTAGACCAATTTCTCTCTGCTGTTCTGTGGAAAGTAGAATTTTTTATGCAATAGACTTGAATATTTAGTGGAGAAGATTCCAAGCAGTGCTGAAGATGACAATGCAATCTGGTTTCACCTTGTTGGTTATAGTAAAATGTAAAAAGTAAAATGTGAGAGGAGAGGAAAAAATTGAAAAAAAAAATTAAGAGAAATGGTACCAGTACTAGATGATTTAGGAGGTTTGTGAACTAACTATTCACATTGCAAAGGATGTAAAATTATTAATCTATGCACTGTGGAAAAGCATGGCTGGGAAAGAGAGCAAAGAGCGTGGCTGGAAAAGGTTTGCTGAAAAGATCAGACATATGATTCATTTATCCACCCAAATATCTCAGCAGAAACCCAGAATACAGATGAGGGAACCAAAAAAGATCCGTGACGGGCTTTCCTGTTTAGAGGTTCGGCTGTCTCTCTGTGACATATAAAGGAGATCCATAAGGTTTTTGAGAATGTTGTACCAGCAGAAACACCACCAGCTAGAAATGAAGGGGGAAAAGAAAAGGAGAAACCAAAGAAAGCTGTGAAATGTCTGGGATTCCACAATCAGGAAATGGATGAAGAGAACTCCTTGGATACTAACATTTCTACCCATTAGGAAAAAGAAATAATAAACTGCTGTGAACAGAGGCTGTCTGGGCTGGTAGAAAGTAGTACACCAGCCAGGGCTGGCATGGATGGCATAAAGGCCAACGGGGCTGATGAAAAGGCAGTGGATGCAGAAAAGAGAACTCAACTACCATGGACCCACAGGGTGGAGCTAAGCCTAAACCACAGAGGAGTCGAAAGCCTTGAAATCTAGAGAAATTTTCCTTGTTAGACTTTAATTTTTTTTTTTTTTTTTTTTTTTTTTTTTTTTTTTTTTTTGGACCAAGTAGCTCCTTTATTCTTTTTAAGTTTTCCTTTTTGGAATGGGAAATTCTATTCCATTTGTCTTGCCATGACATTTTGGAAGCAGATAATTTGTGATTTAGTTTTATAGATTCACAAATGGGGCATAAATTTGCCCCAGAATAGTCCATACCCAAAGTCTTGCCCATACCTGATTTATATGACTTTAGAATATAACATTTAGCAGTTTTAGAACTGATGATACTTAGACGAGATTTTGGACTTAGAGTTGTAGTAATCTGAAATATTTAGGCAGGTTGGATTTGGGTGAATTTCTTCTGCACATGGGATAGATGTGAATTTAGGGGACCAGAGAGCAGATATGGGTAGTTTAATAGTTGCATTCTTGCCTCTGTTAAAGAATGCTATGTGTCATTAAGGAATGCTATGACGCCAGATCCAAAGAACGTTTTTTTTTTTTTAACTTTCTCAAGTTCTCAGGAACAGCATACTTAACTAATGACTCTCTTCACCTATTCAATAAATGTATACTATACTTAAGCATATTTTTATGAAAAATGGAGTTGCGGAAAGTTTCATGAAATGGAAAATACACTTTTATTGACGACACTTGATTCTCCTAGTCCGTGCAAAGCTCTTCTTTTCAAGTCAGCTTATTTTCATCTACCTACCTGAGCCCATTTTCCAAACAGGAATCCATTGTAACGTATCTTTTGTATGCTTTTAGATTTTTACGCAATTCTGGAAAATACATGGCGGTCTTGTGTATGCTGCTTAAATATAAATAAATTGCATTTGCTATAGACTTATTCTATACCATTCGTTTTGTTTCTTATACCCTGCCCAACAATTGGCTTTCAGATCTGAGTGTTGGCTTTCATTATCTTTCATGATGTTGAGTGTATTTCTAAATCTTTCTTTCCAAATGATGATCTTTTCTTCTCAAAGAATTTAGCCATCCATTTTCACTTCCTCATTTTTTTTGCAATGATCACCTAGTTTATCTCCAAATTTTACTGTGAGAAATATTGCTGTGATAAACTCTTTCATCTCACACCTGTAAACAAGTATCCCTGGAATATATATCCAAGATTGGGTTGCCTGGGAACTAAGGTAAATGGAGAGATTTTGCCTGAGCATGCAGTGAATCTGTAAACACATTTGGGAAGTATTTAAATCTTAAACATATTAAGGTTCTAACTTATAGAAACATGTTATGTCTCTCCTATTTAAATCTTCTTCAATTTATATTAATAATCACTGTAGTTTTTGTAAGAATTCTCATAAATCTTTATTAAATTTATACCTAGGTATTAGATGATTTGTATGGTAGTGTAAGTGCTATGTTTTTTCTTTCTTTCTTTCTTTATTGTTATGCAGAAATAGGGAATGTTTTCTCCTGTTCCCATTTTATTCTAAGTCTTTTGAAAGGAGTCACCATCCCTTCCTTGTTGTATTTACAAGACTGAACAGGATGTGTGTGCTAAATAAAATTGTGTTAAATAAATGAGTGAAAATTTTGTGGGGGCATATGTACCTATGTCTTCATAAAGCTCACTCTGGGCTTTGTTTATGATCCCTTTGTAAGTTTTAATCATTAAGTTTTCAGTAACAACCTCCTCTCATCATGAAAAGTATATGATGTGGTCCAAACATGTAGCGCTACATTATTTCACCATAAATCATCAAGAATTATCTCCAGTACTAACCATATATACAAAAAAGGTCATCAACAGAAAGTGCATAAAAATCACAACCTCATCCCTAGCTAATAAATTTTGTCAAACTGATATCTCAGAACATTTTAAGAGATTGTCCAAAAGCCAAAATTACAAATAAGGCAGTAATAATGCTCTAAGGTTAATTCTCTCAACATGGCACAATTTTTTTTTTCAATCAAAAGAAATGTACTGTTATAGTTTACACCTGTGAGAAAGCCCAGGAAAAGAATTCTCAATTCCCTTGATTCAAAATTCCCCCAAAGTCCCAGTTGTTTCTACGAACAGTTCATATAAACCACAAAACAGAAAATGCAAACAAGTTTGTTACAGGCATTGAAGTGAAGCAGTTTTCATGTAATTATTTAAATCAAATATTTGGCCTCAGTCCTTGGGATGAAGAATCTGCCAACTGTCAAATGTCAGGTTAGATGGGATTGGAGAAGAGCAGAGAAAGGGAAGACTGGGAAGAGGAATTCCTTTTGTTTACATTGTCACATTTCAACACCATCTAAGCACTTTTATCATAAGCCATCGGTGTCTTTGGTTTAATATTCAACCCACTCCTACCATTTGGATGGTTCACACACGTCTGCTTGAGACAGTCAGGGAATAGTTGTTGCTTGATTAAATAGGTGGATCATTTTTTCTCTTATTTCTACCATTCTTGATTTCTGCATCAAATTTGAAAATAGAAGCCACTTGCTTTCCTTTGGATATCATGGATTAAAATATATCTTTTGGCCTTTCACTAAACAGTTTTCTCATAAAAGAAGAACTTACTTGTTTCTTATTAGTATAATTTTATTTGACTTTAAACTTTGAAGTATATTATTGTTTATGGTTTAGAATACTGTATTTTCTTTGAAAATTCCTAAAGAAAAAGTTTTATCCTACAAAGTCTTCATTTCATTAACAAATGTGCTGGATATACAATGACCATTTCTAAAAATCAAACATGTTGATCATTAATCTTTCCCAAGATTTAAAGATTTTATAAAACAATACTTTTAAAAGATACATTAAACTTTAGATCTAAATCTTAAATAGATGCCTGAAAAATGTGTACTCATTATCAAAATTGTGATTCAAAAATAGTAAATAGGTTCTTCTCATCATGTTTCATAGTATGATAACGTGTAAGCCAAAGGGATTATTTCTATTTTAATAAAAGCTTCACCAGTGGAGATAGTGAAATCCTCCTTCAAAGTATTCAGCATCAAATTTTGTCTTTATAATGCACATATAAAAGACCTAAAGCCAGTTATTTTGATTGAACAAAATTTAGAAAGGGAAAATGGATTTGCTATTTGGAATGGTTCATAACTTTTCAAATGCATGAAAATGTAGTGAGACCCAGGATAGCACACCACTAATTCATGAAAAATCCAGTAGAAACTTTTTGAGAGATTGGTTATTGGCATTTGATCCTTTAAAACATTTACTCTTAAAAACATTTTGTGTGTGACGTAGACAGATGCACCAAAATACTTTTATGTAAAATAATATTCATATAAAATGACTTCTTCAAGATAAAAACCCATAAACACTATAGAAGATCTCAAACAATAGAGTCATGTATTACTGTTCATTGTATTCTTATATTATGTATTCCATATTTGTTGATGGCAAAAAGTTAATTCACACGGTACTCTCTCACTGTATTGTACAATAGCATTTACTTTGCTATGTATTGTGTATTAACATGTATACATTCAAAAACAATGTTTATGACTTTACATTATGAAAAACCCACAAAGTTGTATTTATTTTAGATATAAGAAGGCATCATTTTAAAATAAGATATCGGGCGGTGCCTGTGGCTCAAAGGAGTAGGGCACCGGCCCCATATGCTGGAGGTGGTAGATTCAAACCCAGTCTCAGCCAAAAAAAAAAATAAATTAAATTAAATAAGATATCACTGATTCTATTCCAGAGAGCATTTCTGATTTTTCTATTAGGGGCTGAAGTAGAGGATAAAAGGAACATATTAATTAATTCAGGTTCCTGGACAAAGTGCCTAAAATAGACAGCTCACGGATCATAGGGTCTAGAAAAATGAGAGAGAAGTGTTGGAAAAGGTGGATAAAGCAAGGTAAGCATTCATTAGTCTGCCTTTAGAATAGTTAAGACAAGAGTCTGTAGGAAGTCAGTTCACTGGTTGGCTGAAAATAGATATGGAACTAATTCCAAGAACAAGAAATAGTTAAAAAGGAAGTCAACAAACAGAGAATCACAGGAGGCAGGTCAACAAAGTGATGGGTCACAGCAAGGGGGCTTAGACCGGGTCCTCACTACTCCTGGCCCTGGCAGACACTGGCCATAAATTCTGATAGGTATTTTTGTTTATTAAAAAAGCCATAGCCATGTTTTATTGTTTCTAAAGTGGCATGCTGAATCAAGAAATATTTTGAACATAGATAATATTTTGAACATTCTCATTTTTTCTTCATATATCGCTTTTAGAGATCCACATAGAAAGATGGAAAGAAGGTAATGTCCACCCAGCCAGCCAGATGTGAATATTCACATCTCCTGGAAAGATAGTAATATGACCACTGTTTCACACTCATGTTCAAGATCAAACGTTAGATTTCATCCTTTTAAACATTTTTCTATCTATATTTCTTTAAGCCTTTATCAATAATGCACATTGTGAATATTTGCTCAAATTAAGATTGGATACCACTATAATCTATACACTTTATATTAGATAGACTTTCTATGTAATACAATGTGTTTTGTTAGTCATTCGTTTAATTTTTCTCTGGGCTCAAAAGTGATAAAGTTCAAAGTCATATGCTTATTCCTTTGAATTTAAGATAGCTGTATAAATAATATCTCTCATATGATTTTTTTTTCCTGTTTGCAAACAAATGTTGGTAATGCTAACAAAATCTCAATACTCTTGAATCTTGCATAAATCATTTCCACTTCAAGAGTGTCAAAATCAGTAATAGATCAGACATTTCAGAGATAGAAAGACTGGCAGCGGCAGTTTAGAAAATGGAGCAGCTAAGATTTGGGAATTACACAATATGTTGGATCGCAAGAAGAAAATACAAGAAGGAAAAATAATAACGGTACCAGATAAAGAGAAGTTTTTGTTGTGGTGGTATTGTTTGAAATTTCTATATATTTATTTTTTCCTCCACATTTTTGGGCAAGATTCCGGCTTTTCAACCTAAACATGTAAATGCCACATCTATCTGAGAAATATTTCAGAGTCTTTCTTGGGAATCTGTTTTAGTATTTTTCAAGTCTCACCAGCTAAACCAGTGTTTGACAATTGAACTTGCTTTTTGTGACATAGTGTGATTTTATTATGGTTGGTTGTCAGTGGATCTGTGAAACTTCTAGAGATGTCCCCATAAATGATTCTCCACATTTTCTGCTAATCAATTTCCAGGGATGTGGAATTGATAAAAGGCACTTTCTTCTCTGAGTGCCTGTGATGTAATGATTCTACCATCACTAGAGTAAGAAGGACTTTTCGTGGCGGTGCAAAGTTGAGACTTCTTCAGAAGTGAGCCATCCAATATGGTGCTTCTTAGCTATTTCATATTCGTGAAAATTACTATAAAAAGGGATCTGATATCTTCTTTTTTTTCATGTATACATTAATGCATTTATGGGGATCTGATATCTTCTTAAAAACATGCAACACGAGTTTCCTTGGCCATGAATACACTTAACCAGTCCCCCTAGTTAATCTGTACCTTGCAATGTTCTTACAAAAACAAAGCAATAACCCATGAAACTCACAAAGCAGTGTTTTCACAATAAGCATTTAATAAGCTGTAGCTGTTTCAGTTTTACTCTGACTAGTGTCTTTAGTTAGTTCTATCTTTCTTTTCCCGGTTTATGTTTCTTAGTTTGTACCTATTTTCTGGAACAATCTCAAACACAAAATACCTTTTTAACCTATTTTTCATTTTCGGTTTTTTTGGTTCAATCAAAAAAGAACTTAAGTGCCTACGTTTACATTTAAGTATGGAGGGAGATAAAATATACCTTCATTCAACAGACTCCAATTGAAATACAAAGCATTTTAGAAATAAATAAAACTTTCATAAAGTTCACAGAAGAAAAAAATGCGAAAATTTCCAAGAAGATACTGGTAGCAAGAATAACAAGCAAAGACTTGGACTAGCAGAGACTAAAACATAGTAAAAAGCTAATTTAATCATGATATTACAGGTCTTGCATAGGAATACACACATTTATCAAAGGAAAAGAATTTAATCTAGAAATAATTAAAGTTATAAACAAATTAATAAAATACATGGATTTGAATCTATTATCTAATAAATTATACTAAACACCATTTACATTGGCAAAATATTAGATCAGATCTTACTATACATTATACATGTTTAGAAATAATTTCTTGATGAATGAAAGATGTGTAAAAAAGACTAGAAAAAATAGAAAAATTAAATTACAAAGAGATATATTAGTGCACATTAAGAACACAGAAACCATAAAGATAAACATAAATGTTTAATTACATAAATGTGTAAAAACTTATTTTGGCAAAAAATAAAAGACATGATAAATCAGGACAGAATGATGGCAAACAAGTATTAAGTAATGACTCAAACCCTCTAATGTACGTAGTGTTCCTAGTATGTTAAGAATGTTTTTTTCTTAAAATAAGGCAAGGAAAGTAAAAAGTAATACACTGACATAAGTACATTTTGAAAACATAGTTGGAAATTATTTTTAGTTCTCAGGAAAATGAAATTAAAATAATAGATACCAAACTCACTGTGAGTAAAAATAAAAAATAACAGTAGCTTCTATTGTTGGTGAAGTTGTAGGTACTGTGAGGAATGTGAATTGCTACAAGTTTTCTGGAAAAGTGACTTAGTGTTTTAATTTTACTTTAATTGAGCATTTAAATAATTTAAATAAATAACACTTAAAATACTTAGATAATTTGGCTCAGTTTTCCCATTTCTCAGCATTTATCAATAGTAATAAAATTATCAGGATTAAAAGAAATGTCCAGAATGTGCATCAGACTGTTGTTAATAACAAAATATTAACACAACCTGAATTTTTCTCAAAATTATAATGATTGAATGGCATAGGCATTGACACTTTAGTATACATGTAACATTGATTATTTTTCTGGTGATTAACACAAATGAAGCTGACATTTGTATTAGTTTGGAGAATATTTGAAGTTTATTTTGTTAAATCCCAAAAGCAAGTTATGGAAAGTATACATATTGTGTCTGTGCAAATGTGTGTATGTAGCAATTTCCTCCAAAAATATTTACAAATGTCATGTATGAAATAATGGCTGAACATTTGCAAGTCAAGCTATTATCAGTACTTATATTTGAGAGTGGAAGAAGAAAAGAAAATCATTAATTTTATTTTAGATACATGAATTTAACTTTCTAAATGTTAAAATAATCAATTTTTTGTAACTTAGATTATTGAAAACCAACTAGTATTTCCAGTTTTTAATTTTACAGTCAAAACTAATTTGGTTAATACATTTGTAACAATGCTATGTGTTATATTACATTAAGTATTAATATTTACAATTATCTCATTAAAATTTAGGTTCAGAAAGGTTAAATGACTTAACCAATGGCACATAGCAGAAAATACTAGTGATGAGATTCAAAAACAAGGGCATTTTTAGTTTCAAAAATACTGCATGGTTTATCCTAGTATTTCTTGACTCTGTGTATAGTGAATTTTTCAGATTGGCACAATTGGATAATTTAAATTGGATATACATTGAGTCACTTCTTGTTTGGTGGATGCATGGACCAAAGTTAAAAGTCTTAGATAACTCAGAAAATCACAAAACTGAGAGGAATCATATTGGTGTGACCATTTTTTTTTCATTAAGAGGAAGAGCTTTATAGCCAAGTAGACTTATCCTCAATTCCCAACTAAGTCTTTGATTAACAAAGTCGCATTCACTGCTCAATATCTCTAAATTATTATCAACAATTTGAACCCAAACACTTAAGATTTACCCTCAGTTTCTCCTTTCCTTAAAGTCTACATCAAATCCACAATTAAATCCTGGTAAGTGGAGTGACAGAGTATCTCCAATCAGTTTGCCCTCCATTTTCACTTCATATCCAACCATAGTTAGATTTTTTTGCTTTATCTATTGCAATAGTTTTCCAAAAGTTTAATCTCTTTTCACCCATGCCTTTCTCAAACTCGTTCTCTATAATATGCTATATTTTAAAAATATGTATTACCTCCAGTCACTCTTCTGTTTAAAATACTTCCGTGGAGGATATGTTTTAGGGGGGAAAAAAAACCAAACTACATGCTTTACCATGAGCTACAAGGCTCGTAATCTTCCTTCTGCTAATGTTCTGGTTTCAATTAGAAGCCCATTTTCTATTCCGGGATCAATATTCTCTATTTAAGCTGTTCAAATTTATCAAGTTCTGTGTTAAGAACTTTTCCCCCTTGCTTTCCCCCACTCCTGGAAGTTGTTTTTCTGTGTCTTCTCAAAGCTGGTACTACTTCAGATCTTGAATTTAACTTTATTTCCTTATAGTTTTGGAGGTCAGGAGTCTTAAAAGGGTTCATTAGAATAAAAGAGAGGTATTAACAAGGCTGCATGTCTTCTTGAGGCTTTCCCAGAGAACCCATTCCCTTAGCTTTTCCAGTTTCTGGAAGCTGTGTGCACTCTGGTCCTGACCCCTTAGTCCGCTTTCAAAGCTAGCAGTTTATTTTCTTCTAATACCTTTCTAACTTTAATCTTCCCACCTTTCTCTTACAAGAATTCGAGGGATTACATTGGACCCATCTGGATAATCCAGCATAATCTCAATACTCCAAATTCTTAATTTAACACCTGCAAAGTCTCTTTTCCAATTTAAGGTAGAATTTTCACACATTCTGGGCATTAGAATCTGGCCACTCACGGGGTCTATTATTCTGCCTATCACACCCTTGATCACTGACATTATTTTCTTCTACAATCTTATGCTAAAACCATCCATTTTTTTTTTTAAGTTTCTTACATTGAATCATGTCTGCTGGTAGTCATTTTTTCCTTTAAGTCTTTGAATGTACTTTAAAGAACTGTTTTAACGTTTGTTTGTTTTCTCTTAATTCCATTATTTGGAACATATTGATGTCTTTTATCGACTGTTTATTTCTCTTACCTATGAAACAAATTCTCCTGGTCCTTTATAAATGTAAAAAAATTCTATTGTACACGTCAGTTACATGTTTAGAGACTGGATTCTTTTATCTTTCTCTAAAGAATGTTGGCATTTGTTCTGGAGAAATTATTGGTGAGTTACACTGATCTTGTGGAACCTTCGTCTTACACTTTAACTCGAGACTATTTGGGTTATAGACTATTCTTGTGATGAATCCCTTATTCCTGGCATATCGATTTTCTTCCTAAAGTGCAGCCTTTCTGAAATTTCAATAGAAAACCTGAGGCTTTTATGTAACCTCTCTAACTTGATGGGACTCAAACTCCAACCCTTTTCTCCCCTGCAGTGGGAAACAGCTGAAACATCTACTTAACTTGTTCTGACTTCCATTCCCTTTCTGCTTGGTTTTTCTGAGTATTCTCTGAACATGACAGTCACAATATGAAGTTCAGCTGCCTGGCTGTCATACTGTGATATGCCCAACCTTGCCAGTTGGAGAGGTGACACAGAGGAGAACCACTATCCCGGGCCAACAGCTCTGGCTGAGTTTCCAAACTGAGAATGAGCACCAATTTGACAGCTATGTAAGTGAGGCCATTTTAGAAGTAGATCTTTCAATCCCATGAAAGGTATTCCCAGTACAGCAAATATTCCCAGTGAGCCTTGCCCAACTGGTAGAATTTTGTTTTACCTAAGCATTCTCATTTTTTAAAAAATTAAACAATACATGGATATATGTTCACAAACATATATCAGAAACTAAACCAATAAATAAAAAATGAAATTATTCATTTCCTGGTTACATACAACTAATCTTACCTAATTAATTCCCAGGAATACATGGATTGGTGTGTATGCTATAAATTGTATATACACATGTATTTGCACACACACATTTGAACAGATGTACTCACTTATAACACGAGTCAAGTTATAGAAGAAACATTTTTTGTCTTGCCTAAGGTATACTTCCTAAATTCTATACCTGTCAATATAAATTCATTTACCTTAATTGTTGTGTTGTTTTATGTTATTTTTTATATCATGTATGTGCCAGATTAAAGAATGTACAGATGGTGGTCATTGAGTCTATTTTTAACTCCAGGGGTCACCAATGCTACTCTAATAAACTTCCTGTACAGATGCCCCACGCACATACATGCAGGTGTTTCTGTGTGTTATATACATCTACAAGTAGAACTCTTGAGTTAGGAAGTTTTCAGCTTTTAAACTTTAATGAAACACTATAACCTGATCTTCATAAAGGCAATCACGTATAACGGTCTTTTGTATACCAAAACCTTACCAACCCTAGATATTGCAAATATTATAGTAAGTACATTTTTTGCCAATATTGTGGGCCAAAATGACATCTCACTGTTGTTTTAGTTTTCACATATCTGACAGTTACCCAATTGTACATAGTTTTATATTTCATTGCAATAGGTATCTTTTTCTCCTATGTTTTGATTATACTTAAATTTTTCTCCATTTTTAAATTATTTTAAATTTTCTATTAATTTTAATACAATTTTTTGATTAAAAATAAAATTCAACCATAAATTTAGAAAATTTCAAAAAATATTAAGAAAATGTTTAGAAAAATTGTGCATGGTAACTCTTTGCCTCATATGTTTCAACTATTTTCTCCAATTGGTTGCTGTTTTGTTGATGGTTTCTTTTATCATACAGAATTTTTGATCTACACTGTTTGATCTATGTTGATCTATTTGATAGTTGAGTAGACACCGATCCCGAGAGAGCAAGAGATAGTATTTCAATATGATGTACAGATGATATAGGGAGAGATGTTGGTAGATAATGGAAGGAAACTGGAGCTCAAAATAATTTTCTTTCAGAAGTTTGAAAATATAGCTTCTTTGCTTTCTCCATTCAGTTTTACTGAGTGAAAATCTGATCCCACTTTGATTCTTACTTCTTGTAGATAACCCAAAAAGTTATGTGTGTGTGTGTGTGTGTGTATCTTCTTTGTTTTAAAATTTTCTTACACTAAGTCTACTTGTCTCTTTTTCTTAACATACTGCTGGGCATTTGATGTGAAGGTATGTGGTATCTCTGTCTCCGTCTCTGAAGCGTTTTCTCCTTCCATCTGCTGTATCTCCTCCCATCCGCTTATCTTTTGAACTGTACATTTAGTGGAAATGGGACTCATAAACCTACCACTCATGTCTTCAGGCATCTCTTTGTGCTTTTGCACTGCATGTTGAGAAAAATCTATTCTATCAAGATTCTAATCTATCAAGATTCTAAGCTCGGCACGGTAGTTCATACCTGTAATCCTAACATCTTGGAAGGCCTAGGTGAGAGGAACCCTGAAAGACAGGAGTTTGAGACTAGCTTGGACAATAATAAGATCCCATTATTATTATGTGCCAAAAAATACAAAAATTAGCTAGATACAGTGGTGCACACCTGTAGTCCCAGCCACTCATAAGTTGAGGCAAGAGGATCTCTTGAGCCACTGAGTTTTAAGTTGCAGTGAGCTACAATGACACCATGGCATTCTAGCTGGGGCAACAGAGTAAGACATGTCTCAGAAACAAATGAACAAACAAAAAGAAAGTCAAGATGCCACTTCTTTACAAATTGTTCTTCATGAAAATGTGAACTAAGAAAAATTTGGTAACTTTTCTAACCGCTCAGAGTAATCGAGATAGTAATTCTCTTCTTGACAGTCCACGTGCTTTAAAATGTCTACATGAGTCTGAAGAACTACTGAATTGCAACTGAAAAATTTTCACCAAATTACTTCATCAAAAAATATTGTTTTGAGTCAATATATATTTTACTCTATAAACATTAACTATAATGGTAATTTCTATGAAATTTAAGTATCAGAGAAACATTCTGTAACTAATGGCTCTTTTTCCGTAACACAGTCTTTCAACTCACTAATTTTATCTTCTGATTTAATGATTTGATTTTTTTATGTAATTGAATTTTGTATTTTAATAATCAGTATCTTTTTCTCATCAGAATTTCTTCTTGTTGTTGTTAATGAATGTTGATTATGCTTCTCCTCTCTAGCCAGGTGCTGCTTGTATTTATATGAGTTTTCTATTTTCCCTTTAACTCCGTTTATTGGGAGCTATTTCTTATATTTATTTCCTTGGTCTTTTTCTTTTATGGTATGATTTTTCCTCAAATGATGGTTATTTCAGATATCCTGTCCTTATTTTCTTTTGAGGTTCTAATTTGAACATCACATTTCTTAAAACAAAATAGAAATTTAATATTACCTTTTTAGAAGCTTTTTTTACAATATATCTTTATTGATAGTTTGTTCAATTTAGGTTTTCCTATAAACCCAATCCTATGTATTTGCTATCCATAGGAATTCCTCATCATTTCTACCTTACCTCTTGTTATAAGATTTCTAATAAAATTTTATATTTTTTAATATTGTAATGATTATGTTTTAAAATTATATGCCCCATTTACAATATTGTGATCCCAGCATAGAATTGTTTAAATATTACTTGTATTAGAAGATTGTTTTTAACCAAGTTGTGGTCATTTTTCTAGCTATAAGGTTCAGATAAGTTATTGGACATTTTACTCTTGGTGTTTTCAGATTTAAAACACAGATGTAATCTCTTCTAAAAGCCCAACCTTGTTTCCTCACTAGAAAATCTATAGGTCAAATTAAACACCACAAACCAAATTCTACTACTGCGTAAGATCATGTGTGTGCAAGATACTACTATTTGATTATTTCTCATTAAACTTAAATCTCTTTCTAGGTAAAAATAATACACATCTAACATCTATGCCATGGATAAATTACAAACGTTTTTCTCTATTTGATGCTTTTGCAGAGGTTGAGCCCTGTGCTTAGAGTTCTCACACCCTTCCACTCCTGGCTGACTGCTATTCTCAAGATGCATTTAAATGTGTGCCACTCAGGGAATTGCTGCTCTGCAGCCCACTGTCCCTGACTGAGCAGCCTGTAGAAGAGATTGTGTGTCCCCTTCTATGTGCTCCTCGTAGACAGAGCACAACTCTGTCCCTTCATTTACTACTGCTTTGCATTAGGATGATAAGTCTCTGTGCGAAGGCATAGAGAAATGAAGTACACTCCCTAAGGTCACATGGGTAATTGGTGTGAGGGCCAATGTTCAAACCCGGAAATTTCAGCTCTGGAGTATGGGCACCTAATACTATGCTTAAGTACCGGCTTACACTGAATGAATATTTATTAGAAGAATGTAAAACATACTCTGAATGCTCAAATAGACATCATATCTGCTAAGTGATCTTCTGTGCATTTATCATTTCATATAAAAAGCACTGTTTACAAAAGTAAACTGGATCAATCACATCATTTCTTCAAACATTTGTAGTGATTTTCCTGTGACATTGATGGACTAGTGAACAAGTATTTTCAATAATTTTTACCACTAAATTTAAGAAAATATTTGCAACATGTACTGCTTATTGAGAATAAATTTTGCCATATCACTATTTTTAAAACTAAGGTAACTAATCAAACAGTTACATTCAGATATATGGCATTTCAATACAAAGAAACCCATTTTATGCACTTGCAAATGCTTTCAGGGTAAAATCAGTTTATTTTTTTAAATCTACAGTTATAATTCATCAAACTGAGACTAAGGTTAGAGCATCAATCAGTGTTGTAATCCATTGGAAGAAATGCTTTTGGTTTTAGACCCTGCATTTAAATGCACAATACCTAAACTTAAACATTTAATTGTCCATAATTTTCTTCGCAAATGCAATATATGTAAGTGTTTGATATTTATTTTTACGTGTATTTTCAACTATATTTTTGGGGGGAATGGCACATCATAAAATATGTAAATGTTCTTTTAGTCGGACAAAAATTCAGTAGGAAAGAACTTTTTAAAATACTGCCAAACACCAATTTAAATCAATATTTGTTCATCAGAAATAAACCCACTAACCCAATAAACCAAACTTGCAAAAATCATAGCGTAAAACACACGGACACACACACACACACACAGGATGTTAAACGTATCCTTTCTGCATGCTGAGCCTGTCATTCCAGCTGTCCTAACTCCCTGTGCATGGAAGTAATAATCCTACATATCCCTAGGTTTATTTCACTTCCTTTTTTCTCTTCCTAAGCACTGTCGTAAAAATAAATGAATATTGTTCCACTGTGCATGCTTTTACACTTCTCATGATGAGAATGGATTCATGATAACCCATTTATTTTCTTTTCTTGTAACAATCTTTGCAGCAGGAATGAGATGCCTGAATTTTAACGCCTAATATGATCTTCAGAAGACTATAAACTTTTAATAGACTTTAAACATAAAGTGAAGGAAAAGATAAATAGCAAGAAGTCTGTGGTTTGATCCCAGGAAATCCTGATTAATAGCCTTCAGATTGTGTTAGACCACCCTGAATATTTTCTGAAAACAATTGGTTCATTTTATTGTCAAATAAATTGTAATTGGAGTTAACAACTTCTAACCAAATAAAAACCTAAATAAAGGGGAAAGGACACAAGAACGTGTATGTCTTTATACGAGATAGGATTTAAGGCGTATTTTATATATTCCCTGTGCTATTCATTCCTGCTCGTTGTATTTGATAAATGCAACAGATTTAAGACAACAAAGGTTTTCTCTCAAACTGGCCTTCTCTGCAAATCTTTCTTGGGTAACCATAAATTAACATAAGATCAGAGATATTCAACATTGTTCTGAATATCTTCAGAGGGCAGTATTGACTACTTTCAGAGGTCTGCAAGCACAGAATTTAAGTCCTCCTTGGAAGGAAGGAAAAAAAAATTTTCTCCTATACCTTGACTTTTAGCAGTGTTTATTGTGCAGTTTCAAATATTTGTCCTGTTTACATTTTTAAAATAAAACTAAATAGGAAGATGTTTATAGCTCTTTAAATAAAGTAGCCATTAAAGTCTAGGATGTAACAAAAACATAAGTACTCTTTATAATTAGGAAAAAATGGATTGAGACATTAAGGATGTGAAAAAGTTCAAACACATAGAGTGTATGTGTTCATTTGCCTTTATTGACTTCTTTTTAAAATTAAAAATGAAAAATTTTATTGCATAAAAGCAAAGCAACTACATAATCTCTTCGCATTACAGAATACTACACATGATTCTTCCAAAATCGCATCTCCTTTTAACTGAAGGCAAAAAGAAAGAAAACAGTTTAAAAAAAAATTAGTTGGTATTGCTACAATACACACAACCCCCTGAGCCTTGCCTTTTAAATCACCATTCTGCTGTTAAATAATAAAAGAAAAGTCTCATTATTTTCCCAGCTTCACTTTTGCTTAAAGTGATTGATGTAGAATTTTACTGCCATCCAATGGCAGCCACCTAATATAGCTCAACTAAATGTCTAAAGCTTTTTGATCAAATTGCAGTCTAGGGAATTTAACTTATGTAGTACACTCAGAACTTACATCAATACATCTCTGTTTGTTACACAGTGAGAAAGAAATATGACTACAGTTTCAATTTATTGTGTGTTCTCCAAATTCAATTTAACAGTGAATTACTAATATTGCTGAACATAATTACCTAAATGAATAAATCAACCTATGCTACTCACTAGAGAGAACATTACGGCATAATATTAATTTTTACATGCACCTCATCATATTAGTTTAAAAGGTTTCCTTTTACAAGTAACAATCTTTTCCTACCAGGCAAAATAGCCTTTATTAAAAGACTGTTCTCAGCTTCACTTCTGTTATTTGGAAAAGCATTTGAATCTTTTTACCTGCTACTGAACATCGTATAATTTCTGATTAACATTAAATTACATACTGTTTTAATTATAATCTTCTTTTCTAAATGATTGAGTATTTAGATCATTTCTTAAAAAGGCAAAATAAAAATTATGTCTGATTGATATGAATGAGTTTGTGCTTTAAATATTCAAGCTTAGTTATTTAAAATTTGAGGTTGAAGAGTTGGTGGGTAATAAACCAATTTTAATTTCCATTAACATTAACTAAAATACAACACATTTGAAATTGTAAGTAAATTGCTATTACAATGTAATTTTAGTTAAATAAAACTTCATGAAAATATATTTTATGATTTATTTATATGTGAATGGCATTTTGCTAAAGTATAATAAGGTTAGTAATCAATTATTTCAAATACAGGCAAATTCATATAAACACATTGCCATAATATGGAAAGTATTTCAGATATTATTTTATTCTACTGACTATTTTTAAAATGTGTGTGCATGCTTCATTTGTATATGTGTGTGTAAAAGCACCCTCAAGCTTTAATTATGTTCTGGTACTTTGAACATCTGAGACCAATAATTCAATGGAATTGAAACACAATAATATATTTCTGTTAACTTATTTTACATTAAAATATTTAACTCAAACTTTTCTTTTAGTTAAAAACCTCACATTATTATTTTTCTAAAAGATTCCCAAATTAAATCCAAAATGCTTTTTAGAAAAATCCAGATCAGACTTTATACTATGATTTTTTACAGGAGCCTAAAACACTTTAGGAATTTTGGAGAGACAGGGAAAAAATGATAAGAAAATTTTGATATTAGATGGAATTTGAAGAGGTAATGTTTCCAGAATAGAGGCAGAAATACCTAAGACTCTTTGTCTATGATGGGAACCATAGTATTATCATCTCATTTGTAGAGGTACAAGAAAATCACAGTTCTAAAGAAAGCACTATAGCTTGGACAGTTAGCAACAATAATATAGGACAATAAATTATTGACGTACCAAGCTCAAAGAATTTTGTTTTTATCTGATGGCTTTTTAAAATATTTCATTTGCTTATTGCAAATTTGACTTTTGTTTTACATATTTAATAATTATACTACCATTTAAATCCTCCTTTCCAACCTGATGCATTTGGTGTGAAGCTGGGAGTTTCAGTTATAATAATGTCTACAAATGAAAACTAAATTTCACTCTATCTTAGCTTCATTATTTATAAGATGAGAAACTGAACCTCTAAAATAATGCTCAATCAAAAAAATAAGTTGCTTAGTGTACTTAGATCATTTTAAAAGTTTGATATAAACTAGTTATTATCAAAAGTTGAATTCTACCTATATTATATTTTGTTACCATATAGTTATATGGTATCATTTACCATATATCATATGTACTGTTAAATATTACCTTTAAGTAGTTTTGTATTTGGCTCCCATTATTAAATTTTAAAAATAAGGTTTCACTTATTAATGATCTTTTAAAGGTTCAATTATATTTTCTTCATTTAATTGACATTACAAATTTTCCTTATAACTGAAAAGCATTTCGTTTTGTTACCGAATACCCTGTGTAATATGCACAAGTCAGCACATTCTCTCGTCTAATGCAACAAACAAGAAAGACAAGTTAAATTCTTTATTCTATATGAAATACAGGGATTTTGAAATGTTTTAGTTACCTGTAACATCTTTTTCTATGATGATTTTCATTCTCTTTTCATTTGCAAGAATACTAAGGAATATTTAAATAATATTGATAATGTCTTAGTTCACTAAAACATGGAGATATATCTGTTTTGTTTTTATCCATGATGTCAAAGGATACTTCCAAGCTATATACATCTTTTCTTTCATACTTTAACAGACTAGTATGAGAATTAGTATAGAGAAATAATAATTGAACTTATGTTTTGAAATCACTACTAAAATAGTACACTACTGTATTTTGAAGTAGGTCTTAAATTTAACTTTAGGGAACACATTTGAATGTAACACTAATATTATGTTAATATATGACACGTTTCTTATTTACTAATTTTTATAACCACAGTTATTAAGCATGTTTTGTGGCGCTTTTTCAGATGTAGAGAATGAAGTAGAAAAAAATGTACTGCCACATATGTCACAAGACAGAAATGGGTGAATTTCTAATATGTACATCTTGGATGATATAAACATTTCAATACATATTTAGATATTTCCACTTTGATCCCATAAGCATCTTGCTGCCAAACTTAAAGTCTTAAATTTGCATTACATTAAAAAAGTATTTGGATAAAAACCGTTGACATTAAAGTTGTGATTAGTTACAACCTTCTGTTTGACTCCTTCCCTGACCAAAAAAAAAAAAAAATTACACCATGGGTAACACCATTCTTATGCCATGACACAGAAGTTCCCACAGCTTTCCAATTTCATCAGAAATGGAGAAGCCCATTATGTTTCTGCAAGACAGCATTGCTGAAGGCTTCTGCCAGCCATCTGATAAAATGATAGCTATTTTGAGTTAAGCATGCTAATATCAGATCCTATCAAACCAAAGAATTTCAGAGGCACAGAGCTCGGTGTTTCTTCCCCCAAAGACAGCATCAAAAATCTGATCAAGATAAAAGCAAAAACTTCAGATGAATATACACTACATGATTAAAACCCTAAGTCCCTATGGTTTAAACCTTGAAGACATTTTAATTATCTATTTAACATCTTGCTATTTCTGGAATTCTGACTGAGAAAGTTTCTGACATAGTATTTCATGGAATGTCCTTTCCTCATACTGAGCTGCCTTTATACTCCAGATGTAAACACAAAAGCTTCCCTTTCATCTTTTTAAACTCCATCACATGAAAGAAAAAGGTACAAACCCTAAAGACCACTTTTTTAGCAAGTCTCCTATCGATAACACAGATTGTAAAACGTAACTTTTAACATATAGAAATCTAATTATTTTCCTTAAATTTGTATGCAATTCCCAAGGGTATATTAAATAATTCTTTGATTGTCATGATTGAATTTTATTTCTTTGAGAGGGAGGGGAAAAGCAGCAACATTTGAGATGAAAGATATACTGAGATGTTTGCTTCTTTCAAAGGATTGTCGTACTCAAAATTTCAGCTACCTCTTAATGTGATTAAATAAACTGATCGTAATTTCCCTCACTGAAAATAGTTTGCCACAGATAAGTTTATTGCAGCTACACTAAGTCCTGCGAAAACCTTGGAAGAAAATTTGAAGTAGTATGTAAGTAAGTGAATTAGTAGCACATTTTCAGATACTCAAATAATAACTTATTGATTTCTTAGAAGGATAAAAGAAAAATTTAAAAAATAGAGCCTTTATTATATTGCATAGTTTTTAAATTTTTTCTTCACGTTTTTGTCATTTCTGTATATTTTCTTGCCATAAGGTTTAGTTGTATGTCTCTGTATTTCTCTGTATGCCTCTGAAGAATTAATTCACTGGTTCTAATTGCATATTCATTTTTCCTTTGAAAAGATGAATGGCATACCATGATTAATTTTGTATCAGCATACATATCCCAGAATACATATGACTTTTGAACCTATAACTATACCTTTTTGTATTTGGTTTAAAAGTTGGTAAGGTTGAGCAATATTTGTTTCTGAAATGTGTCTAATTTGTAATGGGTTTTGGATAAGAAAAGACTCTTTCATTTGGGTTTATCGACCTTATGGCCCTGGTGGTTACTCATAGCAGACAGATTTCATCTTAGAAGGGGGTATTTGCTAACTAGGGTTGAAAGCATCATGGTGGTGGCATGAGCCCAGATTACCACTTGAGATCCATCGCTGGCTGATCAACAGAGCAGCTTTGAGTGCAATTTTACTAAGCCAGGTTCCTGCTGTCCTGGAGACAAGGTTTGTTTCCTTTTGTTTGTAGCAAGGGAACAGGCAATGCTAGATTTTCTTCTTACCTCTAAACATTAAAGCTAAATTTTGGTCTAAGGGGAAAGAAAGAATTTCTTCACACTGAAGTTTTTTACTTAACTCTACAAAAGTGGAAAATAAACAACACTTGCTGTTTTCTTGTTTACATTCCATCTACCGACTGCTGGATGGAACCAACTTTTAAATTTCAGAATGACTTCTGAACCAAAGTAACAATAGGGTAAGCGAAATCTCCACACTTGGAAACTGAGAAAAGGCTTTCACAAAAGAAAAAGAGACTCAAAGAAAAAATACAGGTTGCGAGGTGTCTATCAAACCTGTTCCAAACTCCTCTGCCTGACGGTCAACCCATTTTTGCAATGGCTGGAGTCCATTCCCTCTCCAGGATCAGCTCCCGTCCCACTTCCCCTGTGCTCCTCTTGCTTCATTCTCTTACAAAAATTTACTTTTTTTGGTACGAATAAGATAAAGTGGAGTAGTATAAAATACTGAATGAATCGTGAAGTAAAATATTTGGTTTCAAAGTGAGATAAAATATTTTGGATAGGATAAAGATTATAAGTGTTAAATTACTAAGAGATTGAATGACAGTTTAAGGATAATTTAGACTTTAAAGAACTATTAACACTGTTTTTATTCAATGCTTATATTTCACAATTCAGTGTAGTTTTTTTGAAGGTGGATTATTTTATGTCAGAAAAGATAATTTGCATATATTCTCCATCATCATACTGACTTCTCATTTCTAAATATTAAGTACAATTCAAACACACTATTTAATGAATAAATAGGACAAGCTGTAACATTTAGAACATTGGTAGTACTCAGTAAGTTATACATCATTGTAATAGTTAATTGTTATTACTAAAATATTAATGAATTTTGTTTATTCAAATAATTTCTTTAAAAGCCATTAATCCCAGATACAATAATTAATTACTTTAATAATAAAATTATTCAGGGCAGCATTTTTTTTTACTAAATGTATGCTTTAGAGAAATATGAATTATTTCTATCCAAGTTTGTCTTTGTGAACGACTCAGTAGAAGATACATGTCTTACCCGTAGTTTACTACGTATGAAGTTCCAAAGAGGGTCTACATTAATATTATGCATTATAAACATTGGTTGATTGAATTTTATTTGGTTTTGCTATTTCATTCTTTTTTTTCATTATTTTAAAATATTAAAGGGATACAAATGTTTTTGGTTTCAAGGATTTCTTCTGTTATGGTTGAACTGGGTTAATAAACATGCCTATCACTCAGGCAGTGTTCATTGTACCTGTTCGGTAGGTTTTTATTGCCCTCCCACCTACTTGATTTCCACTGGGTCTTACTTCCCTTTGTACACATGTGTGTGGGATTTAATAGCGAGTACTTGTGGTGTTTGTTTTTCAATCTTCAGATACTTCACTTAGGAAAATGGTCACCACTTTCATCTAAATTGTTGCAAAAGGCTTTAATTCATCCTTCTTTGTGGCTGAGTAATATTCCATACTATATGTGTACATACATCACATTTTGTTAATCTACTGATGAATTGATGAGCACTTGCATTGACTCCACATCTTTGCAATTGTGAATTGTATTCAAATGCTAATTTAATTCTTTAAAGATCAAATAAATAAGCAGTAAGAAGGCTAAATTAATATTTAAGATGAATTATTCCTTTCATTAGCCAGAGGCAACATTGACAAGTCAGCAGGCATACTTTTCACCTCATCAAAGATATATGAGTGTCCCCTGAAATTGATTATGTGAAGCAGTGCTCAACTTAACCTTGCTAAAGCAGACACATTTTAGAGGCCACCTTCATCCATCTCTGTGACAATATAGGGCAGGACATCTTCTCCTGGGCTGCAAGGGAGTAGTCTCTATGTCTAGATTGGTCATTTTTCAGAGTTGTCACACTGGTCATTCATGTGAGTCAGTCATTATGTCTTACTTTTTGTGTTTGGTCTGGGCCTCCTGACTGTCAAGCATCATCAAAGTGTTTAAAATGGTCACTTATCTAGAGAAAACAACGTGTACAGACTAGAATTGTTATCTAATGGGAGCGGTCAGTCTCAGCTATTGGGTTCGTCCATTAAGACTAGTAGACAGAACCTGTACTTTTTACTCACACAGAATTCTTGGTGAACAAATATGCAATAGATAATAGATGTACAAAATTCTCAGGAATCTTGCTCCAGTGTTTCAGCTCGGTGTGGTTTTACGAGACAACAGTATTCCTTCACATGCACTGAGCAAGCAGATATAAGAATACTATGGTCAGGTAAACCTTAGTGGAAACATGAATCCCTGCTTTCCATAACCAAGGGCAATTAGGGTACGTCTTTCCTTAATGTCTCATAGTGGTGCTAAGTCCCCCAGAATACTTGCAGCTTAAAAGGTCATCGTAGAAGGTATTTATGTGAGTCTGTGTGTATTTATATACCATGAAAATGACTGTCATAACAACAGCATTCCTAAGAGCAATACTTGGTTGAGAACTTGCTAGAAATCTAGAGACAAAATCATTGAGAAAGAAAATAACTTAATTTTTAGGAAAATTTCCCTAGAGTACAGGTTTTAGCAGAAATGTTCCCTAAGATTAAAAAAAGGAAGACTATATGTTTAATTTATCAAATTATAATGACTTTTCACTATAAACAATTAACAATTTTCTTAAATTGTTGACAAATGAGCATTTTGTCGCCTATCTCTGGATATCAACATTGTAAAGGTCAAGATAAAGTTATATCACAACTTTATGAAAAGTCAAGGAAAGCTCAAGGTTTCCTTTAATTTGTGGACTGGAACAATACAGAATGAGTTTGATTTTTGTTGTCATAATTATTATTTATTTTAGGGGGCAAAGAATTTTTTCTCTTTCTCTGACATGAAGTATGATGTGGACCCTATTCCTTAAATGGAGAAAGATAAGGTGTCAGAGTATTTCCTTGAAGACATTGTGCCAGGAACTTTAATTCATTTCATCCTAACCGTAAGCCTGTAATATTCATAGGGCACTATTTACTCATTGAATTTACAATTACACTGGAGGTGAAGTTTAATTTGAATTAGTAGTACATTAAGCTTAGTAAATAATTTAGTGAGCCCCTTGAGAATGATCCAAAGCACTAGCACCCACTTGCACCATGTGTATGGTCAATATTATTTTCTGTTAGAGACTCATGATGCGATTACAGAGACATTAGAAACTAATTAAGCATATAGAACCAAAGTTTTCACTCTGTAGTCCATTATATGCAGCCTATTACTCCTCCAGGAGCTTCTTAAACTTCACTTTAACAAGCCGAGAAGACATTATGAAGATGAATGTATCAACACTTCTAATACATATTTGCATATGATTAACAAGGCAATAAAGGCAATAACAAAGCACTCTCAGAACTCCACTTGGTAAGATGCAGTACTTTTCCTTTTGCGGTATGTCTTCCCTGCCTTGGGCAGTTAATTCTTGAACCATAATACAACTTTATATATTGCACTGTCTTCAATATTAATAAATTGGGTTGAAAAATAGTCTGAAGTAAGATAGAAAACAGTCTGTATTAAGTTAATTTTATATTTTTAAAGGATGTAGTTTATTGTTTTTTTCAATTATATTGAGTAATTAGTCAGCTAACAGTACTTTCAGGTAAAATCTCTTGAGCTTATGCCAATGGATGGACCAAATTCATAGTAATTGGCATCTATTTGCTTATCAATAGTTAAAATGCCAACATTCTTAGAAATAGTTTGTAAGTTAAAGAAGGTCCGGTGGAACCAGGACTGCAATGCCTATAAAATAAAAAAAAAATTGACTTTAGCCCCTCACAGATTTGATTACCACATTTTATTTTTCATTCATATAGTGGAGTCTCACACACTGGTCAAAAATCTGAACTTGGATATTAAAATTGGAGTGGAGATCATAGAAAGGGGAGCCAGATAAATCATGAAGTGACTAATTCTTAAAATGTCTATTGCCTTCTTAGGATGACTCAAGTCCATCCCTCTTCTTCATTCAACAGCTTCAACTTGAATTCCCAGGTACCACATCTCACCTGAAATACTCTTACTTTCACCTGTAATGTCTCTTACTTTCTTTTCTTCTTTGCTTTCTATTTTTTATATTCATTCCAAAATGTTAAGGGAATACAAACGTCTTGGTTACATAATTGTTTTCATAATCCTTAGGTCACAGGTATAGGTGTATCCATTACCCAAATAGTGTTCAGTGTACCCATTAGTTAGGGTTTTCTATCCCCTCCCCTACTGGCTCCACTCCCTGTGTGATTTCCACTGAGTTTTACTTCCCTCTGTGCACATATGTGCTCATCGGGTAGTTCCAATTTAATAATGAGTACATGTGGTATTTGCTTTTTCATTCTTTAGATACTTCACTTAGGGTAATGATCTCCAGCTGCATCCAAATTGTGGCAAAAGACACAAACTCATTCTCTTTTTATGGCTTAGTATAACTCCATGGAATACATATACCACATTTTATTAATCCACTCATGAATTGATGGGCACTTGGGTTGATTCCACATCTTTGCAATGGTGAATTGTACTGCAATAAAAAAAAGAAAGAAAGAAAGAGTTGCGCTGCAATAAACATTCCAGTGCAGGGGTCTTTTTGATAGAAGTGCTTCTTTTCCTTCGGGTAGTGGGATTGCAGGATTGAATGGTAGGTCTACTGTTCTTTGAGGAAGCTCCAAACTGTTTTCCATAGAGGTTGTACTAGTTTGCAGTCCCACCAAAGGTGTATAAGCGCCCTTTTCTCACTGCATTCATGCCAGCAACTATTATTTTTGGACTTTTTAATACAAGCCATCCCAGTAGGGGAAGATGACATTTCATTGTGGTTTAAATTTGTATTTCCCTGATGATTAGTGATGTTGAACAATTTTTCATGTGTTTATTCGTCATTTGTCTATCTTCTCTTGAAAAGCTTCTGCTCATGTTTTTTGCCCACATTGTAATAAAATCATTTGCTTGTTTAGCAGATTTGTTTGAGCTCTTTGTAGTTTCAGGATTTTTGCCATTTATCAGATACATAGTTTGTGACTATTTCCTTCCATTCTGCACATATTGTTTATTTGTTCTGTCATTTACTTTGTTAGCTGTGCACAAGCTTTTTGGTTCAATCAAATCCCATTTATTTATTACTATTGTTACTGTGATTGCCCCTGGGGTATGTTCATATATTCTTTGCCTAGGCTGATACCTAGAAGAGTTTTTCCTAAATTTTCCTCTAGAATTCTTATGGTTTAATGCTTTACATTTAAATCTTTTATCCATCTTGAATTAATTTTTGTGTGTGATGAGAGAAATGGATCCTGTTTCATTCCTCTGCATGCAGTTACCCAATTTCCCCAGCACCAAAAGTGCTTCTTTTCCCTAGCATACATTGTCATCTGCCTGGTCCATAATGAGCTGGCTGTCTGTAGAGATTTTTCTATCTGGGGTCTCTATTTTGTTTCATTGGACTTAGTCTCTGTTTTCGTGTCAGTACTTTACTATTTCTGTTACTACAGCCTTGTAGTATAGTTTGATGCCTGGTAATATGTTACCTCCAGATTTGTTACTTTAGTTCAAGATTATTTTGGCTATTCAGTCCCTGTTCGGGTTCCGTATGAACCATAGAATTATTTTTTCTTGATCTATGAAGTGTGATGTTAATATTTTGATGGGAATCCCACTGAATTTGTAAATTACGTTGGGAAGTATGGACTTTTTTTAAATAATTTTATTAAATCATAATTGTGTACATTGGTGCAATCATAGGGCAGAATGTGCTTCATATACAATCAGAAACATTTTGATCGTACTGTGAGAGATAGCCTTCATAGCATTTTCTTAATCACTATATGAAGA
>CAUYRH010084327.1:0-49795 GCA_963574655.1 Perodicticus potto
TCACTGCTGGTATACGGGAACACTACAGGATAGAACTGTTTTTGATACTAATATTCAGACAAGTTCAAAGAAGAAGAAAAATGCCAAGCCTTTAAGTTTTAAGGTTGGAGTAGGCAAAGTTATCAGAGGATGGGATGAAGCACTCTTGACTATGAGTAAAGGAGAAAAAGTTCGACTGGAGATTGAACCAGAATGAGCTTATGGAAAGAAAGGACAGCCTGATGCCAAAATTCCACCAAATGCAAAACTAATTTTTGAAGTGGAATTAGTGGATATTGACTGAAATAGCAGTGATTCAGTTCTAAAGACATCAGCAATGATAAAACTTGACCTTGAAGAAACTTACTAACTAGAGCTTATTACTATTGTAAGGAAGAGTCAACTGGAAAATTCAAGCAGTTAAGTTAAAACTTGATTACTTATCCCAACTTTTGAGAAATGTTAATCCTTATAAACCCCTGAAGTCAAATATTTTACTACAACTGTGTAAAATATTAGTCAAGGAAAATGTGTTCCTTTTACCTCATGTTATAAATGTAAAGGCTCAATAAACGTTTATACACTGGAAAAAAAAAAAAGAGTGGCCTTTTGACTGAATCCAAATTTTACAAAACAAATCTTTTTAAGTTTGCTAATATTTTTGTTTATCTTTTATATATGTTTTTTAAAGAACATATTTAAAATACCAAAGAATAAAATAAGTACAAACAAAATAATCCTACCAGACTGACTGGCACAATTACTAAGCCATAAGAGCTAAAGTAACCACTGCTACATTCATGATTTAGTTCTAACTTCCCCAGCATGATCGGTGACCCTCCTGCATGAGGCTGATTGGACAGTTTATGGGGGTCCAGTTTACCAGTCTGTTACCAGCTTTTGACAACTATACACTGTGTTTCTGTTTGAAGCAGAATTTGTGAATACTTGCACAGCTCAGCATTATTTCTTAATTCTGTCTGCTTAACAGCCCATCATATCAAAGATGACAAAAAGAACAAACACTGAAGGAAGAAAACAGATTTTTTAATGAAAATTGTGAAGTGCTATATTATCTTGTTTCTACTCAAGATAAGATGATTTGCTTGCTTTATGATACCACAATATCCACATTAAAGAAATTCAATGCTGGGTGGCGCCGGTGGCTCAAAGTAGTAGGGCGCCAGCCCCATATGCCAGCCAAAAACTGAAAAAAAAAAGAAATTCAATGCTCACCAGCATAGCCTTATAACACTCATAATAACCACCAATATTTTAGAGGGAGAAGCACAAAATTATTATATGATTATTGTTTAAGTATTACAGAAATTAAATGATGAAAAGCAAAGACAATTCTTTCAAGCAGCACTGAAATAGTGCCACTGAAACAACTAATAAAGTAGCTTATCATATACTTGGGAAAAAGTATTCAGTGATGTAGAAATTGTGAAAGAATACATTGTCCAGTTGTAGGATACTAAGACCACCCAACGTTTCAAAGTACAAACAACTGCCTCTTTCAAGGAGAACCGTAAGTGACTGGAGCATGAACTTCAGCTTAACAGAACTGCATGTAATACTTCAAAAGGAAAATACATATTATGCAATTGCTTCAGATGAATCAACTGATACTCCCACTTGGTGCAGCTTTTTTTTGTTTTTTTTGTTTTTGAGACACAGTCTCTGTCAGCCTAGGGTTGAGTGCCATGCCACAGCAACCTCAAACTCTTGGGCTCAAGTCATACTCATGCCTCAATCTTCCCCAGTACCTGGGACTAGAGGCACTCGCCCCCACATCCAGCTAATTTTTTCTATTTTTAGTAGAGATAACATCTCGATTTTGCTCAGGCTGGTCCCTAACTCCTCAGCTCAAGCAATCTGCCCATCTCGGCCTCCCAAAGTGCTAGGATTACAGGTGTGAGCCACCGTGCCCAGCCTCAGCACAAGGTTTATACTTTATTTGAATCATAATAGAATTTTTTTTTTGTTGTTCCAAAGAGTTACTTACTTTGGGCACTCTTGCAACAGAACATGAGGAATAGATACCTTCAACAACTTTCAAGGTAAATGTGAAGTTGGCCTGAATTTGATAGGTTTAGTGAGTATAATGAGTGTATGAATAGACAGTGCACATTCCATAACAGGAAAACATAAAAAGCTTATTGGACAGATTAAAATATATTAACAGATGCAGATGCACTCATTTCTTTTCACTGTATCTTGCATCAGCAAAATTTCTGTGCTAAAGCTAATATTTAAAGCGACACGTTGCAACAAGTTATAGGTATCATTAACTGTACTTATATAAACACAACAAGGAATCATCATTTCTTTAATATACTAAAGTTCAACAATGAGGTAGTCAGTGTAGATTTGCTGTATCATTCTATACTGCATTGGCTATCACAGGAACACGTATTAGCCAAAATTTATCTCTACAAAAAGACAGTTAAATTTTATGAAGAACAGAAGCACCACTATGAAGCCAGACATGGTGGCTCATGCTTGTAATTTCAACAGTCTGGGAAGCCGAGGCAGGAGGATCCCTTGAGCTCAGAAGTTCAAGACTAGCCTGAGCAATAGCAAGACCCCATTTCTACTAAAAACAGAAAAAATTAGCTGAGCACCTATAGTCCCAGCTACTTAGGGGCTGAAGCAGGAGGATCACTTGAGCCTAAGAGTTTGAGGTTGCTGTGAGCTATGACACCACAGCACCCTACCAAGGGTGACAAAGTGAAACTCTGTCTCAAAAAAAAAAAAAACTCGATGCAAGTAGCTCAGTGGCTAGGGTACCAGCCACACACACTGGAGCTGGCAGGTTCGAAACCCAGCCTAGGCCTGCCGAACAACAATAACTACAACAAAAACATAGGCAGGCATTGTGGTGGGCGCCTATAGTCCCAGCTACTTGGGAGGCTGAGGCAAGAGAATTGGTTAAGCCCAAGAGTTGGAGGTTGCTGTGAGCTGTGACGCCACAGCACGCTACCAAGGGTGACATAGTGAGACTCTGTCTCAAAAAAAAAGTACTGGATATCCTAAAGGTCACCATACACAGGAAAACAAACTCATATTTTATGCCTTTAATATTTTTTATATTTATATATCAACACACAGAGAAATATTTTGTTAAGTATTTTGCAGTTAATATTTTGTAAATAAAGGTACATTTAGCTGGCTCAGTGCTTGTGGCTCAAGCAGCTAAAGCGCTAGCCACATACACCTGAGCTGGCAGGTTCAAATTCAGCCTAGGCCTGCCAAACAATGAGCACTCTACCCAGCACTCTACCACAGCACTCTGCCCAGAGCAACAGCATGAGGCTGTCTCAAAAAAAAAAAAAAGGTACATTTAGCTACGATTTCCAATTTTCTATGTATTATGGCAACCTTTGGGACTCCCTGTATTTAATTTCTTGAGACTCCCTACTTCTTCAAAAGAACTACCCTAGTTACATGTTCCACAATTTGCTAATGCTAAACTACACTTGTCACTTTCTCATGAAGTGGTAACAGAGAAATCACTGGCTAGGTTCTTGCAACTACCATCCAAGATGACCAAGATATATGATTTAATCAGGTTTCTGCAGAGACAGCAAGGCATAAAGCTGCAGTTCTCAAGGTATGGTTCACAGAAACACTGAAGAGTCTCTGAGGTCCTTTCGAGGAGTCTGCAAGATCAAAGTGTTTTCATGATAGTACTAAAACATTATTCCTTTTTCACTGTGTTGACATGTACATTGATGATGCCAAACTCCTACTACTTCAGAATAAAATGTGGCACACTAGTTTGTCTTAGTGATGACTGGATTCTTCAATGCTACACATTTACAGGGGGAAAAAAGCCAGTTTCTCTAAGATAGGCCTTAATGAAGCAGTGAAACCTTTTTAATATTCTGGGTGACAAAATGTAAAGGATGCACAAAGCACTTTGGCTGCATTCCAAAATATGATGCTATTTCTATGATGCTATTTCAAAGAAAAGCACCCACACAATTATTCAAGTTGGGAGCTCTACCGGTTGCCTCTTTGAGTGAACACCAAGAGCCAGGCACAGTGGCTCATGGCTATAATCCCAGCACTCCGGGAGGCCAAGGCAGGTGGATTGCTTGAGTTCATGAATTCCAGAACAGCCTGAGCAAGTGCAAGACCCCTGTCTCTAAAAACAGTCAGGCGTTGTGGCAGGCGCTGCCTTTAGTCCCAGCTCCTGCAGAAGCTGAGGCAAGAGAATCACTTGAGCCCAAGAGTTTGAAGCTGCTATGAGCTGTGACACCATGGCATCTATGGAAGGTGACAAAGTGAGACTCTGTCTCAAAATAAAGTAAAACAAAATGAAATGGACACTTTACCTCTTTCATACTTACATGGATAGAGCTGGAACATACTGTTCTTAGCAAAGTATCTCAAGAATGGAAGAAAAAGTATCCAATGTACTCAGTCCTATTATGAAACTAATCTATAGCTTTCATATGAAGTATAATCCAATTATAGTACAAGAATATGGGGAAAGGGGAAAGGGGAAAGGGAGGGGAAGAGAGAGGGGAGAATGGGTGGAGGGAGGATAATTGGTGGGATCACACCTATGGTGCATCTTAGAAGGGTACAGGTGAAACTTACTAAATGCAGATTATAAACGTCTTAACACAAAAACTAAGAAAATGCCATGAAGGCTATGTTAACCAGTTTGATGAAAATATTTCAGATTGTATATGAAACCAGCACATTGTACCCCATGACTGCATTAATGTACACATCTATGATTTAATAAAAAATAAAAAAATAAAATAATAATAATAATGTAAATTTTAGGGGGCCAGGCACCATGACTCATGCCTATACTACTACTAGCACTCTAGGAGACTGAGTGGTCTGAGTGGAGGTGGATTGCTTGAGCTCAGAAGTTAAAGACCAGCCTTAGCTACAGAGAGATCCCAGTCTCCAATAATAGCTGGGTGTTGTGGTGGTCGCCAACAGTCCCAGCTACTCAAGAGGCTGAGGCAAGAGGATGGCTTAAGCCCAACCATTTGAGAGTGGTATGAGCAAGAAAACCACAGCACTCTATTGAGGGAAACAAAGTGAGAACTCTGTCTAAATAAATAAACAAACAAAAAAATAAATTTTATAATCAAATGTCCCCACACTTGAAGACCTGCATAACTCAATGAATTAGTATTTTCCAAATAATCAATGCACGTTACAAAATCATGCACAGTAAAACATCCAAAGTACAAGACAGACTAGTAAATTTATTGTTTTTTCTTTCTTTTTTTTCTTTAAGGAGAGGGGAGCCCTAGCTATGTTATTTTGGCTGACCTTGAAATCCTGGGCTCAAGGAATCCTTCCACCTCAGCCCCTTGAGTAGCTAGAAATCAATGTAACAATATGAAGTTTCAAATGGTTTCAGAGTCCACACTACATCTAACCATGTGTTGAGTACTGGGGTAATAATAACATCAAGTACAAGTTCGACGCCTGTGGCTCAACGGGCTAAGGCGCCAGCCACGCACACCTGAGCTGGTGTGTTGGAATCCAGCCCGGGCCCGCCAAACAACAATGATGGCTGCAAACAAAAAAATGGCCGGGCATTGTGGCAGGCGCCTGTAGTCCCAGCTACTTGGGAGGCAGAGGCAGGAGACTTGCTTGAGCCCAGGAATTGGAGGTTGCTGTGAGCTGTGATGCCACAGCACTCTACTCAGGGTGACAGCTTGAGGCTCTGTCTCAAAAAAATAAAATAAAATAAAATATGGCTCAGCGCCTGTGGCTCAACGGGCTAAGGCGTCAGCCACGTACACCTGAGCTGGCGGGTTGGAATCCAGGCCAGGCCCGCCAAACAACAATGATGGCTGCAACCAAAAATGGCCAGGCGTTGTGGCGGGCGCCTGTAGTCCCAGCTACTTGGGAGGCAGAGGCAAGAGACTCGCCTGAGCCCAGGAATTGGAGGTTGCTGTGAGATGTGATGCCACAGCACTCCATCCAGGGTGGCAGCTTGAGGCTCTGGCTCAAAATAAAATAAAATAAAATAAAGTACAATATCCACAATTAACAAACAAGGCTTCTCTCCCTTTTTTAACTATATATCCTTGCAAAACTGAACTTTCTTATATACTTCAACCAACGTAATGCAGAAAAAGATAAGAATCCAGCTGTCTTCCCTTAAGTCACACATTACAGAGGTTTGCAAAAAAATGAAAACAATGCCATTCTTCATAATAAATATTGTTTTGGAAAATGACTATTCTTCATTTTTTAATATTACATGTAAAAAATTTGTTATTGTAACTTTTTTTTTTGGTGTAAGCAATTGTCTTGCCTCAGCATCCCAAGTAACTGGGACTGCCACAACACCCAGCTATTTTTTGTTGTTGTTGTTGCAGTTGTAATTTTTGTTTTGGCAGGCCCAGGCTGGGTTCAAACCCACCTGCCTCCATGTATGTGGCCGGTGCCCTAACCACTGAGCTACCGATGCAGAGCCTGTTACTGTAACTTTTAAGTAAGTGTTTCTTTCTTTCTTTTTTTTGAGAGACAGTCACTTTATCGCCCTTGATAGAGTGCCATAGCGTCACACAGCTCACAGCAATCTCCAACTCCTGGGCTTAAGCAATGTCTTGCCTCAGCCTCCCGAGTAGCTGGGATTACAGGCGCCTGCCACAACGCCCGGCTATTCTTCTGTTTTGCAGTTCTGCGGAGCCCGGGTTTGAACCCGCCACCTTCAGTATATGGGGCCGGCGCCCTACTCGTTGAGCCGCAGGCACCGCCCTTAAATAAGTATTTCTGATGCAATAAATCATTCAATCTTTGTTGTTATCAAGGTTTGTTTGTTTTTTGAGACAGAGCCTCAAGCTGTCACCCTGGGTAGAGTACTATGGCATCACAGCTCACAGCAACCTCTAACTGCTGGGCTCAAGCCATACTCCTGCCTCCACCTCCCAAGTAGCTGGGACTACAGGCGCCTGCCACAACACCCGGCTATTTTTTGGTTGCAGCCCTCATTGTTGTTTGACAGGCTCGGGCTGGATTCAAACCCGCCAGCTCAGGCGTATGCGGCTGGCACCTTAGCCACTTGAGGCACAGCCATGTACACCTGAGCTGGCAGGTTCGAATCCAGCCCAGGCCCGCCAAACAACAACGATGGCTGCAACCAAAAAAAAATGGCCGGGTGTTGTGGCAGGCGCCTGTGGTCCCAGCTACCTGGGAGGCAGAGGCAGGAGACTCACTTGAGCCCAGAAATTGGAGGTTGCTGTGAGCTGTGACGCCACGGCACTCTATCCAGGATGACAGCTTGAGGCTCTGCCTCAAAAAAAAAAAGTTTTTACTCAAGACTGGGCACAGTGGCTCACGCCTGTAATCCTAGCACTCTGGGAGGTTGAGGTGGGTGGATTACTTGAGTTCCTGAGCCAAAGCGAGACCCCCCCCCATCTCTATTAAAAAAATAGAAAAACTGGCTTGGCACCTGTGGCTCAACGGGTTAAGGTGCCAGCCACGTACACCTGAGCTGGTGGGTTCGAATCTAGCCCGGGCCTGCCAAACAACAATGACAGCTGCAACCAAAAAATGGCCGGGCGTTGTGGCAGGCGCCTGTAGTCCCAGCTACTTGGGAGGCGGAGGCAAGAGATTCGCTTTAGCCCAGGAATTGGAGGTTGCTGTGAGCTGTGATGCCACGGCACTCTATCCAGGGTGACAGCTTGAGGCTCTGTCTCAAAAAAAAAAAAAAAATAGAAAAACTGAGGCAAGAGGATCACTCGAGCCCAACTTGGAGGTTGCTGTGAGCTATGATGCCAAAGCACTCTACCCAGAGCAACATTTTAAGACTCTGTCTCAAAAAAAAAAAAAGTTTTTACTCAAAGTATTATTTTATATCAAAGTATTCCTATTTTAATCAAACATTGGACTAACTTGACACAACCAACTTTGACCCTTTTACTTATTTTATTTTTTTTGAGAGTCTCACTACATTGCCCTCAGAGTACTATAGCATTACCACTCATAGCAACCTCAAACTCCTAGGTTTAAGCAATTCTCTTGCCTCAGCCTCCCAAGTAGCTGGGACTACAAGTGCGCACCATAACAACCGGCTATTTTTTTGTTGCAGTTGTCATTGTTTAGTTGGCCCAGGCTGGGTTCAAACCCACCAGCCTAGGTATGAGGTTGGTGCCCTACCCACTGACTTACCTGCGCCACCTCAAGCAATTTTCTTGCCTCAGCCTCCCAAGTAGCTATGACTACAGGCGCCCACCAGAATGCCCAGCTATTCTCTTTTTTTTTTTAAGAAACGAGGGTCTTGCTCATGCTCAGGCTGTTCTTGAACCTGTGAGCCCGGCCCCAGCTTTGACTTTTAAAGACAAAAGTTCTCTTGTAGTGTTTACTTAACATTTTTTTCATCTTCAAATTTGCTAAACCATCATTCATTTGGATCTCCGATGAAAAAATTGACTGTTGGAAGACTAACTTCTGCAAATGTCCTCAAATTATGAAGAAAGTTACAAGTGGAAAAATAAACTCCAATTATTTTTGCCAAGTTGTGGGTCTCAAACCTCAGCAAGCTGAAAAGCACAAACTTACACTTAAGAAAGAAATGAATCGGACTCCGGCCATTGCCATTGCCGCCGGCGGGGAGGAGGGCCATGATCCAAAGGAACCAGAGCAGTTGAGAAAACTGTTTATCGGTGGTCTGAGCTTTGAAACTACAGATGATAGTTTAAGAGAACATTTTGAGAAATGGGGCACACTCACAGATTGTGTGGTAATGAGAGATCCCCAAACAAAACGTTCCAGGGGCTTTGGTTTTGTGACTTACTCCTGTATGGAAGAGGTGGATGCGGCAATGTGTGCTCAACCACACAAGGTTGATGGGCGTGCTGTGGAAACAAAGAGAGCTGTTTCTAGAGAGGATTCTGTAAAGCCTGGTGCCCATCTCACAGTGAAGAAAATTTTTGTTGGTGGTATTAAAGAAGATACAGAGGAATATAATTTGAGAGACTACTTTGAAAAGTATGGCAAGATTGAAACCACAGAAGTTATGGAAGACAGGCAGAGTGGAAAAAAGAGGATTTGCTTTTGTAACTTTTGATGATCATGATACTGTTGATAAAACTGTTGTTCAGAAATACCACACTATTAATGGGCATAATTGTGAAGTGAAAAAGGCCCTTACTAAACAAGAGATGCAGTCTGCTGGATCACAAAGAGGTCGTGGAGGTGGATCTGGCAACTTTATGGGTCGGGGAGGAAACTTTGGAGGTGGTGGAGGTAATTTTGGCCGTGGTGGAAACTTTGGTGGAAGAGGAGGATATGGTAGTGGAGGTGGTGGCAGGAGAGATAGTTATGGAGGAGGTGATGGTGGATACAATGGATTTGGAGGTGATGGTGGGAACTATGGCGGTTGTCCTGGTTACAGCAGTAGAGGGGGCTATGGTGGTGGTGGACCAGGATATGGAAACCAAGGTGGCGGATGATGGTGGAGGAGGATATGATGGTTACAATGAAGGAGGAAATTTTGGAGGTGGCAACTATGGTGGTGGTGGGAACTATAATGATTTTGGAAATTATAGTGGATAACAGCAATCAAATTATGGACCCATGAAAGGGGGCAGTTTTGGTGGAAGAAGCTCGGACAGTCTATATGGTGGTGGTTATGGATCTGGTGGTGGAAGTGGTGGATATGGTAACAGAAGGTTCTAAAAACAACAGAAAAGGGCTACAGTTCTTAGCAGAAGAGCTAGCGAGGAGTTGTCAGGAAAGCTGCAGGTTACTTTGAGACAGTCGTCCCAAACGCATTAGAGGAACTGTAAAAATCTGCCACAGAAGGAACGATGATCCATCGTTCAGAAAAGTTGCAGTCAGAAAGTTACTGCAGCTTAAACAGGAAACCTTTCTTGTTCAGGACTGTCATAGCCACAGTTTGCAAAAAGTGCAGCTATTGATTAATGCAATGTAGTGTCAATTAGATGTACATTCCTGAGGTCTTTAAAAAAAAAAGAAAGAAAGAAAGAAAGAAAGGATCTTAATTTTACACATAAGCTTTCTTTTTCTTTTTTTGAAAATTGCAAAGGAAGGTGGCACCTGTAGCTCAAGCGGCTAAGGCGCCAGCCACATACACCAGAGCTGGTGAGTTCTAATCTGGCCCAGGCCCACCAAACAATGACAACAACCAAAAAATAACCGGCCATTGTGGTGGTTGTCTGTAGTCCCAGCTACTCAGGAGGCTAAGGCAAGAGAATCAAGCCCAGGAGTTTGAGGTTGCCATGAGCTATGATACCACAGCACTCTACCCAGGACAATTGCTTGAGGCTCTGTCTCAAAAAAAATTGCAAAGGAAACTTTATAATCAATGAAAATACAGTACTTTGATCAGTCCAAAATGCACAATGCACAAGCATTCTTAGTCATGTAGTTTACTTGTTGACCATCTGACTATATAGTTTCAGTTAAAAGCTATACCTAGTTACCTTCCAAAATTGCTTTTAAATAAATTTCTTAAATTGTAGCAACAATCAAAAGGACAAGACACACTTAAACAATACTGCAGTTTATCAAAAGACATACGAAATTTCAACTTTTATGCTTGAAGAGTTATAAAAATCAATGTTTTGGCTAAGTTATAAACATGTTTATAATGCAATTATTTGCATAACTCTAGTAATGCTAACAGAGGCTATTTGACCAGAATAGATTTTTTAAAAAAATTAAAAACATAAAAATACTTGGCCCCATTTTTTACCTGTAGTATGTGTTTATTTATGCCTAAATTTCAGCATTTACTGTATCATCATTGCTCTAATTTTAAAAGTCACATCCAAAGGATAAAGCAAAACCACCTACAAATTGGCATCTATCTAGGGTGACAACTTGAGGCTCTGTCTCAAAAAAAAAAAAAAAATTAACAGTTTATTGTAATTTTATTTTATTTAACAATCTAGGAAGTTTGCAGCCATCGGCAGTTCCAGTTCAATTTCAGGTGCAATTGGGAATTCAAGAATCTCTGTGGAGCTGTTAGTGTAGCAAACCTTGTAGGTAAAACACATGCATACTTTTTTTTTTTTTTTTTTTTTTTTTTTTGAGACAAAGCCTCAAGCTGTCACCCTGGGTAGAGTGTCGTGACATCACAGCTCACAGCAAACTCCAATTCCTGGGCTCAAGCGAGTCCCCTGCCTCCACCTCTCAAGTAGCTGGGACTACAGGCGCCTGCCACAACGCCCGGCCATTTTTTGGTTGCAGCCGTCATTGTTGTTGGCGGGCCGGGCTAGATTCGAACCCGCCAGCTCAGGTGTACGTGGCTGGCGCCATAGCCCATTGAGCCTTAGGCGCCAAGCCAACACATGCATACTTTTTATAGCACATATGAAGAGATCTCTCTAAAACTGACCTCATTGGTTTCATTCTCAGCAAATTGACCTGGGCCACTCAACATGGCTTTTATTATTGCTGATGTTAGTGCCTGTTCTCTTTTTACAATGAATTCATGACCATCAGAAGACATACATGGCATCAATTTGACATACATGGCATCAGAGCCTTCACAGCCACCACAGGTTTTTTCTCCGTCCACAATGTTCTCAGTAAATTCTACGTTGCTTCCCTGGGAACTTTAGTAATTTCTCGTTAGCCCCGCAACCGCCACAGCCCCTACTCCAGAACCGTCCCTCCACCCCCAGCTGCCTGCCGCGGCGGTTTCCGCAGCAGCCGGAGTAATTACATAAGCCTTCTTCAAAGTATAAAAAGAAAGGGCACTTACAGAGTCATGGGTGAGATATGTATCGCAGTAATCACAATAAAACCTAAAAAAAAAAAAAAAAAAGAACAGAAAAAGATAACAACCAGTCAAAAGATGCCCATTCACGTAAGCGCTGTTCAATGAAGATTTAAAAAACAAACAAACAAACAAAAACTACTCATGACTAAAAAGCGTTAAACAAAGCGTCCTGACATAAACCAGGCTTTGCTGCCTTAAGAGAGGTCGACCTCCACATTCTCAAAGGGGTGGCTAGAGTTCCCGGTCAGTCTCGCTCCCTCCGTCTCCTAGATCTTTTACTATCTCACGAAACTTCGAGAACCAGAACCCACTCTCCCCCGGCGCCAACTAATAACTGCGACCACCTTCAAACTTCAGGCCCCGCACTCACTTGGGCATATTCTCTCCTGGCCGTTAGCGACTCCGTTCTGAGACGCCCGGAAATGACGCACACAGCAAGCGCCGACGCAACGGAACCATCTAAATAAGAGCGAAAACTTAGCTCCGTAGGCGAGCGACCGGGAGGTCTTTTCCGGCTTTTCCATCTCTTCTTTCCACCAATAGGAGAACGAGAAGGAGGAGTGCTAAGGGTCCTTACGAGGTTCAATCCACGCGCATACAATTTTGCTGTTCCCCGCTACCCGGAGATGGAACACCCAGGCTTCAATGTAGTGGCGTCGGGATAGCTCACAGCAACCTCAAAATCGTGGGCTCGAGGAATGCGCCTGTCTTCGCCTCCAGATTATCTTGGACTTGACAAATACGCGTCACCGCGACCCGCTGATTTCTTTTTTCTTGAGATAGAGTCTCACTAAGTCGCCCTCTCTGTAGAGTGTTTGTGGGCACAGCTCACAGCAACCTCCGACTCCAGGGCTTAAGTGATTCTCTTGCCGCCGCCTCCCAAGTAGCTGGGACTACAGGCGCCTGCCACAACGCCCGGCTATTTTGTTGTTGTTGTTGTTGTTGTCGTTATTTTAGCACCGGGCGGGGTTCAAACCCGCCAGCATCGGTGTATCTGGCTGGCGCCATAACCACTGTGCTATGGGCGCCGAGCCTGATTTATTTTATTTTATTTTATTTTAGAGACAGTCTCACTATGTCTCCCTCGGTAGAGTCCTGTGGCGTCACAGCTCACAGCAACCTCAAGGCTTTGGGCTTCAGCGATTCTCTAGCCTCAGCCTCCCGAGTAGCTGGGACTACAGGCGCCCGCCACAACGCCCAGCTATGTTTTTATTGCAGTTGTCATTGTTGTTTAGGTGGCCCGGGCCTGGCTGGAACCCACCAGCCTCGGTGTATGTGGCCGACGCTGTAACCACTGTGCTACAGGTACCCAGCCATTTATTTATTTATTTATGTAGAGACTTGGGTCTCCCTGTTGCCCAGGTTATTCTTCAACCCTGGCCCCAGGCTATCCTTCCGCCTACGCCTCTCAAAGGGCTGAAATTCCGGACTTGACCAGCCTATCTTGACCTCTAGATGCTTCTGGAAGGGAATATTCTTTCTCTCGACAGGTAGCTAATGATTCTCTATGTGCCAGGTGCTACTATAAATGTTGAGAAAACAGTAATGAAAGACATAAATCCTTCTCATGAAGTTGACATTGTAATAGTGCAAGTCAGATATGGACAGTCGGGACCTGGTGGCTCATGCCAGTAGCAGTTTAGGAGGCCGAGGCAGGAGAATGCTTGAGGCTAAGAGTTCCAGAGCAGCCTGAGCAACACAGGGACACCCCCTACAAAAATCTGCCTGCAGTCCTAGCTACTCCATGAGTTGAAGGAGGAGGATCTCTTGAGGCCAAGAATTTGAAATTACAGTAAGCTATGATGACACTACTGAACCCAACCCCAGGCAACAAGGCCAAACAGACCTTGTCAAAAAAAAAAAAAAAAGCTGGGCACAGTGGCTCATGCGTGTAATCCTAGCACTCTGGGAGGCCAAGGCGGGTAGATTGCTTGAGCTCTCGGGTTTGAAACCAATATGAGCAAGAGCGAGACCCCGGTCTCAAAAAATAGCCAGGCATTGTGGCGGATGCCTGTATCCCAGCTACTTGGGAGGCTAAGGCAACGGAATCGCTTAAACCCAAGAGTTTGAGGTTTCTGTGAGCTCTGAAGCCACAGCACTTTACCAAGAGTGACAAAGTGAAACTCTGTCTCAAAAGAAAAAAAAAGTTCAGTAGTAGGTTATATGGAACAAAGTTCTATGGAGGGAAAATGAAGCATAAAAGAAGGGAGTTTGACTTTATAGACCAGAGAGAAAGCTAATTTAGAAGGTGAGAGCTCTCATGCCTATATCTAGCACTCTGGGAGGCCAAGATGGGTGGATTGCCAGAGCTGACATGTTCCGGACCACCCGGAGCAACAGAGAGACCACTTCTCTACTAAAAATAGAAAAACTAGCCGTGCATTGTAGCAGCGCCCGTCCTCCCAGCTAATCAGGAGGCTGAGGCAAGCGGATTGCATGAGCCCAAGAGTTTGAAGTTGTGAGCTATGGTGCCAGGGCCCTCTACCAAGGGTGACAAAATGAGACTCTGTCTCAAAAAAAAAAAAAAAAAGAAAGAAAGATTTAAATGTGAAAAGTCTTGTAAAGTTTATAATATAATATCAGTACATATGGTAGTTACTACGTTAAGAAACTGATAGAGGCGGCGCCTGTGGCTCATCAAGTGGGGCGCCGGCCCCATATACCGAAGGTGGCTGATTCAAACCCGGCCGAACTGCAAAACAGAAAAAATAGCCGGGCGTTGTGGCGGATACCTGTATTCCCAGCTACTCGGGAGGCAGAGGCAAGAGAATTGCCTAAGCCCAGGAGTTGGAGGTTGCTGTGAGCAGTGTGATGACATGGCACTCTACCGAGGGCTGCGACAAAGTGAGACTCTGTCTCTACAAAAAAATATTAATAATAAGATCAAAAAAAAAAAAAAAAGAAAAGAAACTGAAAGAGTGGCCCATTTCCTGTAGCTCAGTGGGTAGAGCGCCAGCTACATACACCGAGGCTGGTGGGTTCGAACCCAGCCTGGGCCAGCTAAACAACAATGACAATTGCAAAAAAAAACAGACAGGCTGTTGTGGCAGGCACCTGTAATCCCAGCTACTTGGAAGGATGAAGCAAGAGAATCGCTTAAGCCCAAGAGTTTGAGGTTGCTGTGAGCTGTGACACCACAACACTCTACTGAGAGGGATATAGTGAGACTCAATCTCAGAAAAGAAAGAAAGAAAGAAACTGATAGAGGTATCTTGTCTGCAGATATAACCTGTCTGGCAACAAGGCCAAACTTCTAGCCTGTTCCATGAGACTGTTTCCCTGTCTTAGAAAACCATTGGGAACTTAAGGAGGTTTTTTGTTCTCCTGTTCCACATTTTTTGATATTGCAACCAAATTAGTAACAGTAATTGCTACTTTTTTTTTTTTTTTTTTTTTTTTTTTTTTGCTGTTTTTGGCCAGGGCTGGGTTTGAACCCACCACCTCCAGAATATGGGGCCGGCGCCCTACTCCTTTGAGCCACAGGTGCTGCCCACAGTAATTGCTACTTTATTAGAATGTTTGCTATATCCTTGTCTCATGAACTAATATATTGAATCCATTCAACAATCCTATTTATTAACTTTCAGATGAAGAAACTGAGCTTTAAAAAGGGTAGGTAGGCTCAGCGCCTATAGCTCAGCTGTTAGGGCACCGGCCATATGCACCAGAGCTGGTGGATTTGAATCTGGCCCAAGCCTGCTAAACAAACAAACAAAAAATAGCTGGGCATTGTGTCTGGCCCCTGTAGTCCCCAGCTACTTGGGAGGCAGAGGCAAGAGAATCGACTAAGCCTAAGAGTTTGAGGTTGCTCTGAGCTATAACACCATGACACTGTACCAAGGGTGACATAGTGAGACTCTGTCTCAAAAAAAATAAAAATAGGGCAGCACCTGTGGCTCGGTGAGTAGGGCGCCGGCTCCATATACTGAGGGAGGGTGGCGGGTTCAAGCCCGGCCCCGGCCAAACTGCAACAAAAAAATAGCCGGGTGTTGTGGTGGGTGCCTGTAATCCCATCACAGCTACTCCGGAGGCTAAGGCAAGAGAATTGCCTCAGCCCAAGAGCTGGAGGTTGCTGTGAGCTGTGATGCCATGGCACTCTACCGAGGGCAACAAAATGAGACTCTGTCTCTAAAAAAAAATTAAAATTAAAATAAAACTAAAATAAATAAAAAGGGTAGGTACTACAATAATTACTTCCTGGTTCTAAGGGGAAATTTTAATATACAATGAGGTTCTCAGGCTCTTACCACTTCTGAACTAAAAATAAAATACTAGGCAGCGAGTCTCTTGTCTCTGCCTCCCAGGTAGCTGGGACTACAGGCGCCCGCCACAATGCCCAGCCATTTTTTGGTTGCAGTCATCATTGTTGTTTGGCGGACCTGGGCTGGATTCGAACCCACCAGCTCAGGTGTACATGGCTGGCACCTTAGCCCGTTGAGCCACAGACATCGTGCCGCAAGAGAATCTCTTAAGCCCAAGAGTTTGAGGTTGCTGTGAGCTGTGACGCCATGGTACTCTACCCAGGGCGACAGCTTGAGACTCTGTCTCAAAAATAAATAAATAAATAAAATACTAAACTCTCTTCCCTTCTCTGCTGACTAAACAAATCTCACTCTCAGTTAATGAGACTCCAGAAAAAAAGGTTTAAAACTAAGTTCCCAGCCATGCTGGATGGCAAGTATAAAGCACATTTCCACAGGCTTTTTTTCTTTTTTTTTTTTTTGAGACAGAGTCTCACTTTGTCACCAGTGCTGTGCCATCACAGCTCACGGCAACCTCGAACACTTGGGTTTAAGCAGTTCTCTTGTCTCAGCCTCCTGAGTAGCTGAGTCTACAGGTGCCTGCTGCAACGCCTGACTTTTTTGTTGCCATTGTCACTGATGTTTTTTAACTGGCCGGGGCTGAGTTCGAACCCGCCACCCTTGGTATATGGGGCTGGTGCCCTACCCACTAAGCAACAGGCACTGTCAAGGCATGTTTTCTTAATGAATACCCATGAATCCTCCTATAGCTTTTGACGATGTATAATTAGCCACACCCCCACTAGCCAAGTATAAAATCCTGTTCCCTTTTATGTCTCCCTTGAAATATATGTTCCTGGTCTGTGATCAAACAAGGTTTTCCAAGCCTAGCAGACTGACCACCACAGGTTAAGAACCCTACACAAGGCCAGGTGAAGTGGGTCACACCTGTAATCCTAGCACTCTGAGAGGCCAAGGTGGGTGAATCACCTGAGCTCAGGAGTTCAAGACCAGCCTGAGCAAGAATGAGACCCCCATCTCTACTAAAAGAAAAACTAGCCGGGGTTATGGTGAGGGGCTGTCGTCCCAGCTACTTGAGAGACTAAGAAAGGGAATCTCTTGAGCCCAGGAGTTTGAGTATGCCATGGCACTCTTCTCAGAACAACAGACTGAAATCTGTCTAAAAGAAAAAAAAATTCACAAAATAATAAAGCTCTCCTTTTTATTTTTTTTATTTATTTATTTATTTTAAGAGACAGAGTCTCACTTTATCGCCCTCAGTAGAGTGCTGTGGCGTCTTAGCTCACAGCAACCTCCAGCTCTTGGGCTTAAGAGATTCTATTGCCTCAGCCTCCAGAGTGCTGGGACTACAGGCGCCCGCCACAACACCCGGCTATTTTTTTCTTGCAGTTTGGCTGGGACTGGGTTTGAACCCGCCACCCTCGGTATATGGGGCTGGCGCCCTACTCACTGAGCCACAGGCACCACCCAAAATAAAGCTCTCCTTTAAATATATAAACATATTTTTCTTTTTAATTAACATACCCTAATACAGTGGTAAATCTATGATTACTAGCAGAACAACCAGATATTGTGTTATCCTGTGTCTCCTGCTGGGATGTCCAGCACAACTGGACATCCAGTAAGTAAGCACCATCAACTATGATGTATTCTTTTCTTTTTTTTTTTTCATTCTTGCTTTTTTTTTTTGAAAGAGTCTCAATCTGGGGCCCTGTATAGTTCACAGCAGCCTCAAGTTCTTGGGCTCAAGCAATCCTCTTGCCTCAATCTTTTTCTATTTAGTAGAGACGGGGTCTCACTCTTGCTCAGGCTGGTCTCCAACTCCTGAGCTCAAGCAATCTGCCCACTCTGGCCTCCCAGGGTGTTAGAATTACAGGCATGAGCCTCTGCAACCAGCATAGGAGAAATTGTTATTTAAATTATTTTATTTTATTTTACTTTTTTGAGACAGAGCCTCAAACTGTCACCCTGGGTAGAGCGCTGTGGCATCACAGCTCACAGCAACCTCCAACTGCTGGACTCAAGCGATTCTCCTACCTCCGCCTCCCAAGTAGCTGGGATTACAGGCGCCTGCCACAACACCCGGCTATTTTTTGGTTGCAGCCCTTATTGTTATTTGGCAGGCCTGGGCTGGATTCGAACCCGCCAGCTCAGGTATATGAGCCAAGGAGAAATTTTTTTTTGTAGAGACAGAGTCTCACTTTATGACCCTCAGTAGAGTGCTGTGGCATCACACAGCTCACAGCAACCTCCAGCTCCTGGGCTTAGGCGATTCTCTTGCCTCAGTCTCCCGAGTAGCTGAGACTACAGGAGCCCGCCACAACGCCTGGCTATTTTTCTGTTTTGTAGTTCAGCCGAGGCCTAGTTTGAACCTGCCACCTTCACACCTTGAGTATATAGGGCCAATGCCCTACTCGATGAGCCACAGGCGCTGCCCTAGGAGAAATTATTATTATTATTTTTTTTTTGAGACAGAGCCTCAAGCTGTCACCCTGGATAGAGTACTATGGCATAACAGCTCACAGCAACCTCCAATTCCTGGGCCCAAGCAAGTCTCCTGCCTGTGCCTCCCAAGTAGCTGGGACTACAGGCACCTGCCACAACGCCCGGCCATTTTTTAGTTGCAGCCGTCATTGTTGTTTGGCGGGCCTGGGCTGGATTCGAACCCACCAGCTCAGGTGTACGTGGCTGGCGCCTTAGCCCGTTGAGCCACAGGCGCCGAGCTGGAGAAATTATTTTTAAGAGATATAACCAGGCTGAGTGAGGTGGTTCACACCTGTAATCCTAGCACTCTGGGAGGCCTAAGTGGGTGACCTGCTCACAAGTTCAAGACCAGCCTAAGGAAGAGCCAGACCCAGTCTCTACTAAAAATAGAAAAACTGGCTCGGCGCCTGTGGCTCAGCAGGCTAAGGCGCCAGCCATGTACACCTGAGCTGGCGGGTTCGAATCCAGCCCGGCCTGCCAAACAACAATGACAGCTGCAACCAAAAAATGGCCAGGCATTGTGGCGGGCGCCTGCAGTCCCCGCTACTTGGGAGGCGGAGGCAGGAGACTCGCTTGAGCCCAGGAATTGGAGGTTGCTGTGAGCTGTGGATGCCACAGCACTCTATCCAGGGTGACAGCTTGAGGCTCTGTCTCAAAAAAAAAAAAAAGAGAGAGAGAGAGAGACATAACCAGGGCCAGGCACAGCAGCTCATGTCTGTAATCCTAGCTCTCTGGGAGGCTGAGGCTGGTGGATTGCCTGAATTTAGGAGCTTGAGACCATCCTAAGCAAGAGAGACGCTAGCTCTAAAAAATATTCAGGTGTTGGCCATTTGGAGGTGACTCATGCCTATAATGCTAGCACTCTTGAGAGGCCGAGGTGGGTGGATTGCCTGAGCTCACGAGTTGGAGACCAGCCTGAGCCAGAGAGAGACCTCATCTCTAAAAATAACTGGTTTGGCTTGGTGCCCATAGGTCAGGTTACGGCGCTAGCCACATACACCAGAGCTGGCAGGTTCGAGCCCGGCTCAGGCCTGCTAAACATCAATGACAACTGCAACCAAAAAATAGCTGGTCGTTGTGGTGGGTGCCTATATTCCCAGATACTTGGGAGGCTGAGGCAAGAGGATCACTTGAGCCCAAGAGTTTGAGGTTGCTGTGAGCTGTGATGCCATAGCACTCTCTCCAGGGTGACAGCTTGAGACTTTGTGTCAAAACGAGAAAAAAGAGAATGGCTTAAGCCCAAGAGTTTGAGGTTGCTATGAGTTGTGACGCCACTGCATTCTACTGAGGGTGACATAGTGAGACTCTGTCTTAAAAAAATATAAAATAAAAATAGCTGGGTGTTACAGTAGGTACCTGTAGTCCCAGTTACTTGGGAGGCTGAGACAAGGGAATCACTTGAGCCCAAGAGTTAGAGGTTGCTGTGAGCTGTTGCCATGGCACTCTACCGGGGGCAACAAAGTGAGACTCTGAAACAAACAAACAAAAAAATGTAGGCTCGGCGCCTGTGGCTCAACGGGCTAAGGCGCCAGCCACGTACGCCTGAGCTGGCGGGTTCGAATCCAGCCCGGGCCCACCAAACAACAATGACGGCTGCAACCAAAAAATGGCCGGGCGTTGTGGCGGGCGCCTGTAGTCCCAGCTACTTGGGAGGCGGAGGCAAGAGACTCGCTTGAGCCCAGGAATTAGAGATTGCTGTGAGCTGTGATGCCATAACACTCTATCCAGGGTGACAGCTTGAGGCTCTGTCTCAAAAAAAAAAAAAGAAAAGAAAGACTCATTTTCTCAAGCCTAGAAAACAATGGATACTAAACAACAAGACAACCAATTTATTATATTCTGCCTATTTTGGTTTGTACAAAAACTATGTTTCTATTGTAAATCAAATACACTGTACTTACCGTAACATACACAATAATAGTCAAGAGTTAATAAATCCTTACTACATGTCAGACATTTACCTAGTAGCATCACCTATGTAATTTCTATATATTCCACAAAAGCTCTGTACAGTAGCCATTATTATTATTACACAGATGAGAGACCTGTGCTCTGAGAGGTCAAGTGCCTTGTGAAGCTCACATTGTAAGTGAAGATTTGGGATCTAACTCTGTATAGTAGCCATTATTATTATTACACAGATGAGAGACCTGTGCTCTGAGAGGTCAAGTGCCTTGTGAAGCTCACATTGTAAGTGAAGAGTTGGGATCTAACTCAGGTTTGCCTGAATTCAAAACCCACACTTTTTCTACCAAAAGTACCCAAACCTAGCTGTGTATCAGAATCACCTAGGGAGCTTGTTAACAAAACTTATGATCAAATCTCAGACCTAAAAATACCAATTCCCAAAGATTCTGATTTATTTAACAAGTTCCCAGGTGATTCTTATGCAGCAAGCTGGTGCTGGTCTTAAGAGTAGTGTTTAAAAATCAGGGCACTATTCAACTGGCTTTTCTATGTTCCACTGGCTTAGTGATTAGACAGTGGTATTACAGCGTCCCAAATAACGAACTTTAGATTCAAGTAAGTGAAACTGAGTTAGGACTCAATTCATTTTCGACTGGGAAATTCATTTTGGTAAATGGCATAACCATTTTTTCATTCACCACCAAAACCTATACTCATCTTCAATACCTCTCTCCTTTCTAACCTCTTCCTTAAATCTATCTCTTCCTTGCATTTGACAACTAGAGGGTATTCTCATCTGTGGACACTTCTGGTTGCTTCCCAACTGTAACCCCTACCTCTTCTTTTCATAGGCAAAACCCACTTTTCATAGGCTTTACCCCACCATGGTAAAGATGGAAAACGTCAGATTCTCTGCTTTCCCTTGCCTCCCTTGCAGCTAATACATAGTCATAAGGTCTAATCCTGGTCAGTGAAACAAGAGAGTCTGTGGTGAAAGTTTTCTTCCCTAACAAAGAAAGATAAACACACCCTTTTTCTTCCTTTTTGCAATTGAGTGAGGCAGCCATCTTGTGACCATAAGTACTAAGCCAAGAGAAATGCAAAAATGCCATTTCAGAGCACTGAAAAAGCTGAGCTACTTTTTAACCAACTCTGTAACTTCCAGACTTCTTGTTATGTGAAATAATAAACCCCCATGTTAAGTCAATTTTAGTCAATAATTCAACTCTCATTCTGGCTATTATCTGCCTCCAAAAGTCTGTCTAATTTGTTTTCTAAAATCACTATAAATCTTATTTTTGAGAAGCATGGATTTTTATCATGAAATGTACACTAGTGGAAAACTTTCTAAGGTATTCCACTGATCACAACACAAAAACCATTGCATGTCATATGCATCCAATCCTTCAGCTGGATTCCCCACTAGCTCTGGTCCCAATATACAATATACCACAGCCATTCAGACTACTTCTCATTCCAAACATCTTGTAATTTCTTGATACTGTAATTTTGCTCATAGAATTCCTTCTCTTCTGTTATTTTTCTACCTGCCAAAACTCTACTAGCCTTCAAAGCATTCCATATGAAGGTCTGGAATTAATTTCTCTCTCTTCTAGTACTAACATACTCTGTTTACACCCACCAACTGCTACACTTGCCACACTCTTCCTTATTTGTAAATAAATATGTATATCTCTCTTCCTCATAAGGATAGAGGCTTTGTGAAGGTAGCACTAGGTAAACACAGTGACTAATACAGACGGTGGTGGGATGGTCCAATTTAATTTGCCCATAATCACTTAGACAGTCTGGATTAGTGGTTTAGGGGCCAAAGATATGACCATTGCATCTTAAAGGGAAAGAAAAATACAACAAAAATATTCTGAGATTTCTGGTAAACTATTTTCGAGATAACTCAAGCTTTGTTGAACTTACACAGATGCATACCAGTGGGGGATTGGGGCAAAGGAAAGTTTGTTTCTGCATGGTTTATGACTGTTAAGGCACAAAATACATTTTAATTATTGGATGTTAAATAATAATCATAAAGACAATCACCAAGACTTATAAACTGGTGAAAATAATTACTTGTATTATGTCAGTTCATCTCTCATTAAAATGACTTCTTAAATTCTATGTCAGCCAACAAACTGACCGGCTTCAATCTCATTATCATTTTAGTCTAATAAAAACAAGTTGGGAAACACAAATCAAACCTTAAAATACCACTTCATATCCACAAGGATGACCAAAAAAAAAAAAAAAACAATTTTGGCAAAGACATAGAGAAACTGGAATCCTCATACACTGCTAGCAGGAATGTGAAATGATGCAGCCACTTTCAAAACAGTCTGGGAATTTCTAAAACCAGTTAAACAGAGTTTTCATATAACCCAGCAACGGCATATCTAGGTACGAAATGTTCAGTTCAAGAGAACTGAAATATATGCCCACACATTTGTTCATAGAAGCATTAGTCATAATAGTGACTAATGTTCATAAAAGTACTAGCCATAATAGCCAAAAAATGAAAGCAACCCAAATGTCCATCAACTTGATGAACTGGATAAATAGAATGTGGTATATCCATACAATTGAATATTATTCAGCAACAAAAAGAAATAAAGTACTAAAATATACTATAACATAGCTGAACCTTGATAATATTATACTAAGTGAAAGAATACAGTCATGACACACATTGTACAACTCTTGTTACAGACCCAGTATTGTGTGTTCCCCAAAATTCATACATTGAATTCCTAACCCCCAATGTAAAGGTATTTGGTGAGGAGGCTGTAGGAGATAATTAGGCCATGAGGATATCACCCTCATGAATGACATTAGGGCCTTTATAAACAAGACACCAGACAGCTCTCTCACTCTCTTTCCACCAAGCAATGATATAATACAATGAGAAGAAGGTAATCTGTATACCAGGAAGCAGGTCCTCAAACCAGACACTGGATCTGCCTTACACCTTGATCTTGGACTTCTCAGCCTGCAGAACTGTGAGAAATATCAATAAATATGTCTGTTGTTTAAGCCATCCAATCTGTGGTAATTTATTATGATAGCCCAAACTAAGACAATTCAGTTTATATGAAATGTCCAAAATAAGCAAATCTATAGAAATAGAAAGTACATTATTCGTTGCTTAGAACTTGGGTACGTGGGGAAAGTAACAGCCAAGGGGTAGGAGGTTTCTTTGCAGTAATACAAATGTTTTTAAATGGTGGTGATGGATATAAAACTCTGAATATACTAAAGGCCACTGAATCCTATACTTCAAATAGATGAACTGTACAATGTATAATTTATATCTCAACAAAGCTGTTTAAAAAAAACTTCCAGAACTCCTCCCTTATAACAATTAGCAAGCCCTAATCCAAGATATATATTACTTCTTAGTTGGTAAAATAATACAGGCTGCAAAGTATTACGTTTTTCCATCTTGACCAAAAGATGACTGGAAAAGTCCAACACATTTGTGAATTTTCAAAAGTGGGGCAATTTTGTACACCAAACTTGAAAATATGCATATTATTTTTCAAATGTATTAGGAAAATGTATCTTGCAGTCAAGAACCTGGAATGGAGGTCAGCCTTGACCCTTCCTCTCCTTTCTCATATCTAATCCATAGTCCATAACTGTAACTGAAACTTACAATTGTACCCTCTCTTCCATCTCCCATGCCAACACTCAGTCCAAGACATCACCATTCTCTCCTCCTTAGGTTTTTGTAGTAGCCTAAACTGGTCTCCTGTGTCCATTCTAACATCCCCTCCATTCTCCATGCAATAGTAAAGAAATTTTTAAGCAAGTTTGATCAAGTCTACACCCTGCTTAAAATTGCTTCCTATTTTCCTTAGGATAGATAAGGCGTAATGGTGGTTGTAGGAAGGCAGACGTAATTCATTATACTCCCTGAAGGAAGTCTTCTCTCATCCCTCAGACTAGAACCAGTATCCTATTATATGCTCTCCTGACAATAGCATTTCTCTTTGTGACACTTATGATAGATGTAAATAAATAACTTTGTTTTGCTCACTACTCTATCCAAGATTCCTACCACAGTGCCTGACATATATAGCAGGTATATATATATATATGCATATATATATATATATATATATACACACACACACACACACACACACACATACATGCTTTAAAGGAATGCCTTCAGTTATCCAGTTTCACAAACTAAATCATAAAACCATAAGCTATGTGATAGAATGGGCTAATCTACCCAAATCTGCCAGCACCAAAACCAACAGTCAACAAGAGAAATGAAAGAGGCTGTCTGCTCCATCCACTCCTGCTCCAGGCGCCTCTGTGATACCCTCTCTCACCACTGATTTATTACTGCCTATGTCATATTTCCTGCAGTGTTTCATAAGACATACACTTAAATAACAGCTGGCTTCCATCTTCCCTATCTAATCATGTATAAAAATAAAACATCACTTATATCATAATCATTTCCATGGCAAACATGAAAATTTCAGAGCCCTAACTCAAGGACTACAAGGAAAAATAGCAGCCTTGTAGGGATTTTGTCAGAGGCAGATGTTAGCTACTCAAGTTCCATTTATAGTACTTGTTTCCAAGCAAGTCTATTCTTTCCTGACTTCAATTTCCTCCTTTAAAAATGGCATTTGGTAGGCTCTCTAGAGTCTCAAATTTTCCTTTTTCTTTTAATTATAACATCCTTTAGCAACATAAAACCAAACTCCCTTTTTCTCCATTATAAAAACTATTTCTACTACCAGACTACTTTTGCAAAGATTTGATGTTCAAAACATGTATTACTTATAATGAAGAAAATTCTTTTAAAAGAACTGGCATTCACAAGCTCCAAGGCATGACCATTATAAAGACAAAATTGGGAGCTAATCGAGCTTAATGAGTCTCATTAAATGAAGAAAAAAACAACTAATACAATGATTTACCTCTTAAGTATTTAGTCAAATGCCTACGAACCAGTGTCTACCCCAACATTGCTGCAAAGTTCTACCCCAATATTGCTGCAAACATCCCTCTTGTTCCAAACATTTCCTCCACCCCCACCTCACCCCATCAGAGTGGTCTGATCCCTCTTTTGAAACTTAATCCTTTGGAAAAGAAAACAGACCAGTAGTCTAACTAAAAAGCCTCTCTGCTGTTAAAGAAAAAAAAAAGTACACAAATTTCCCCCAAAATGTCCTTCCCTGGATAGGTGCCACCCTTAGTCATGCACAGCTGCTGTTTGCTCACTAAAATACTTCATTCATAAACAAGCCCCTCTATTCTATTATCACAAACAACTATTAACTTCCAAATTGCCCCTACTATGATAAAATTTCTGTTCTATGTAGCTTCTGGAAATCACCATTTTAGTCAGTACTCAATTCACCTTGACACAATTTTTTTTTTAATTTCTCAGAGAACTCCAAAAAGAACAGCTTAACGCTAATTTAAAGTAAAAGAATTGGCTAACAAAGTAACAAGAAAACAACTGCTTAAAACCAAGTGCTATACCAATTAGAACATTTAAAACCAATGCCAATTTTTAATACCTAGAATACAGGTATTCCTTTACTCCAACTTTAAAAGACGATTTTCTCAAGTCTATTCTTACATCCATAGTGATCTTACTCAGTTCCATCACTTGAAAATACCATATATACTCTGATAACACTCAAATTTAAATCTCCAGCCCAACCACTCCTCTGAGCTCTGGACTTGACCTATCCATATGGGTGTCTAGCAAGCATTCTAAACTGTGAAAAAAAGGAACTAATTTTAATCCCGAATTCTCCCTTGCTCCATCTTTTCATCTCAGGAAATTTCACTACTATTCACACATTTGCTAAACCAAAATTAAAGAACCTAAAAGAAGTAAAATTCTGATATACACTACAACATGGATGAACCTTGAAAACATTCTGCTATATGAAATAAGCCAGATGCAAAAGGACAAATATTGTATAATTCCTCTTATATGAGTTACTTAGAACAAACTCCTAGATATAGAAAGTAGACTGGTGATTACCAGGTACTGGGAGAAGGGCGAAGTAGGCAGGTATTGTTTAATAAATACAGAGCTTCAATTAGGGATGATGAAAACTTCTGGGGACAGATAGTGTTAATGGTTACACAAAAATGTGAATTACTGAACTGTACACTTAAAAATCATTAAAATGATCAATATCACATTATATATATTTTACTGTACAAAAAACAAAAACTAAAAGAAAAAAAAACAGAAAGTATTACCTCTTTCCATTTCATCAGCAAGTCATCCTGGTTCTATCTTCAAAATATTTTTGAAACCTGAGTCCTTACCCCTACCTCCACCACCACAGTCCGAGCTATCATCTTTAACCTAGAGTCCTTTGTTAGCTAACAGCTAGTCTCCCTGTTTCTCTTCTTATTCCTACAGTCTGTACTCTACAAGACAGCTAGATCCTTTTAAGGAGTAAATCAGACCATGTCACTGCCCTAGTGAAAAATCTGCTACATTGTGTTCATAAAGAAGTCCAAATTTCTACCATGGCTCTGCATGACATGCCCCTACTGACCTCTCCTCTAGTCCAGTCTAGTCACACTGACCTTTCTCTTGTTCTTCAAACAATCCAAGTTGATTCCACTTCAGGGCTTTTGCTCTTCTGGTGGCCCAGTTTAATTCATTCGGACCTCTGCTGAAAGTCGTATCTTCAGAGATCAGTCTAGCAATCCTACCTAAAACAGCACCTCCCATTACTTCCTATTTCTCTACTTTTCTTTATTAATTTTCATTACTCTCATTACTACCTAAAAGACATGTTGGTTATGTCTCTTCAACTACACTGTAAACTCCCTATAAATAGAAACTTTGACCTTTTGACCGCAATAGCTCCAAGATCCAGAAAAGTGCACAGCACATAAATACTTAGTCAATTCTTGAATGAATAAAATTATCCTTGTTTGTAGAAGCACTGAGTATATACCCTTGGTTTTCATTTCATAGAGACTACATTGGTTTTCATTTCACAAAAACAGACTCAATCATTCTCATCTCCATTTTGTCTTTCAATCAGGACCAGACCTTGAAAATGGAACAAACCCTTCACAATGGAATGAATGTGGCTCACAACCCAAATCTCTATCAGTATGAATATCACCTTCATTTTTTAAATTAACTAATTAACAAATACTCTTCTGTTATCACCATATAACTCCCCAGACAGTTTCTGCTCAGATCTTCTTCCTCCATTTACCAGTTCCTAACTACGGGAATAGGAGGAAGTGTCAAGATTTAAACATCTAAAGATTACTGTAAGTCTTGCCTTTCTAACTTTAACTATGGACTGGCCATTTGAGGAAATGTACTATTAAATGTCTACAAAATATGAATATTTAAATGCCCTAATTGCTCACAGATAATTTTATCTTTTATGTCTCTGACACCACCACTTAAACCACATTTGACTTGGCAATGATGTGATAAAATATTACTCATGCCTTACTTTCTATGACAAGTTCCTCCCCATCACTAAACAGGTAAATAGAAATTTAGCATTTGTTATTCTGTGTCTACATCAGCACAGAGCCCGACAGCAAAATCACAGACAAGTGGAATTATGCCCATCCAGAAAGATAGTTTCCATTAATATTTCTTGGCTAGGGACTCTTCAGCTGCATAGAATGTTTTAAAAAGCCTAATGGAAACATGATAAAGACATCCTATTCTCCCTTAAGTAAGCAATTATTTTTAAAGAAAATGCATATATGGAGAATAGGGTTAGACACATTGGTCATCCTTATTTAAGCCACACCACATAGCCCAACCAACAGTACTGGCACCTTGATTTCCACAGTGATTGGCAAAGAGCCCCATCACACTCCAGCGTGAATCTGAGAGCAAATACTGTTCATTCCTGTTCTATTCAGAAAAATCAAAATAGAGAACAACACTATTTCCATGCGGGAGAAATCTAGACTTCCTTCAAAGACTACCTGAGTACTTTCCTCCCTTTATTAAAGAATGTTACATTGTTTAAGAGCCACAGGAAATAGTTTAATGTGTCATATACTACTTTTAGAAAATTCTAGCTTGTTATCTGTCCTGACAGTAATAAAATCATCTTTTAAAGCTGCACTAGAATAGAGTTCTTCCTTCCGTTCAGCTGAAAAATAGTTAGTTGTACTTTATCACTCACTGAAGTAGAACATTCTGCCTGCTCTCTTTAAGTGGCCATTTAAGATTTTTACAGAAGTACAATGGAAAATTATGTCCATTTGGAAGATAAGAGAGAGACTTTCTTAATAAGCTTCTTAAGCAATCCATTATCTGTAAAACTGGTTGATGTGGTTAATTTGGCAAAGCATTTGAGAGATGGAGGAAGCAAGAACATGGTGAGAGGTTCAAGCTTTTGTCTTATTACACCAGCAATAAATAAAGGCTCTTTTTAAAATGTTTTCCCTTTCATCTGAATGTTCATTGACCCATTTCTACACAGCAGCGCTGACCCCAGCTCTTTCACATAGTACAACTGCCAAAAGTGAACTATCACATGTTTCTGACCAGAAAGAAACAGGCTGGAACGAAATCTGTCATGTGAAATACTTCACAGCCAAAATTAAAGCTCTAAAATGCCACAACTAAAAACAATGCTTTTCTGATTTCAATTTTATTCTCAGAGTCACTAATCTTATCAAAGCTTATTTTAAAACTAGTACTTGCACACTTCGCCAAATTTTTTTGTGCATAAGAATAATATTTCAAATGTAAGTTTTTGGCTGTTGCTGTATGTTTTAACTGAAATAAAACTGTTAAAGCAGAGGATATAAACTTCCCTATTTACAAGCTTCTCTAAACATAATCTCTAGGCAAGAATAACTCCATGGTAATGTTAGGAACATTTTAGGAAACCCAGTAACTCATTCAAACCTTTGGAAAATTTTACCAAATGGTAATGTGTTTTCAATCACTTAGAATTTACTATATAACAATAGACCAGGAAATGTTAACAGATGATTTAAGATGCAGTCCCTGACTTTGTAGAAGTCATGGTCATTTTAATAGCATGAGATAAACATATTAACCAATAGAGGACGAAGTGCCATTATTTGAAGTCAACAAGGCTTCACAAAGGAAGTGACATCCACCCTGAGACCCAAAGGAGGACAGGAGCTAGGTGATGAAGGCAAGGTAGACGGTGCAAAGGAGCAGTGCCAGCAAAGTCAAGTACAGAGTGGAAAATCAGGCACTAAGCTAAGCAACTCGGCCAAAGGCTGTATGCAGTAAGAACTATTCTATAATCAGTATGAGGAATCATTATTTAATTTAATTTAAGGCTGGTGAGATTAAATAAGGTTAAGGTTATGGAAACTCTTAAGTGAAAGATGATAAAATTCTTACTGAGGTTTATGATAGTGGAGAAAAGGAGATATTTCTAAAACAAAAAAACTCAGCACCTAGTGACAGATAAAGGATGGGAGAGATCAAAGACAAGGGTGATGTCAAGGTTTGAAGAGTTTTTTTGTTTGTTTGTTTGTTTGTTTGTTTTTGCCGGGGCTGGGTTTGAACCTGCCACCTCCGGCATATGGGACTGGCGCCCTACTCCCTTGAGCCACAGGAGCCGCCCAAGGTTTGAAGTTTTTTGATACTCTTCTATCAGAAGTAAGGTTATGTCCCCTCCCCTTGAATCTGGGAAGATACAAGACTACTTCAACCAAGAATCCATCCTGACTACCAAGGCTAGGTCACAAAAAGCCATACAGAGTCTTCCCTTTTCACTGGGATACTAACTCTTGGAGCTCATAGCCACCATATAAGAACTCAAACTACACTGCAGCTGCCATCCTGTGAGGAAGCCCATGAAACGTGGGGCAGTCATGTAAAGGCAGTCACTCAACAATCCAGATGAACTTTGCCTTCAAGTCATCCTGGTCGAGGTACCAGGCAAGTAAGTGAAGAGTCTCCAGGAAATTTTAGCCCCTAGCTAAAGCTGAAAATATTGTAAAACAAATACAAGACAAGGAATCCTGTTGTGCTCTGTCTAAATTCTTGTCATAGAATCTTTGAACATAATCAAAAGGTGTTGCTTTACATCATCAAGTTTAGAGTAGTCTACACACCAATCAATAACTGAAACAAATGGTGGTAACATACGTGTATAAGTGAATTACTAAGGAACATAAGAACAGGAAGTTTAGGAGAGGGAGAAAATAATACTGGTTCCATCTAGATGATTTAAATCTGACATACTTGTAGAAAACCAAACAGAGATTTTGAGTTGACCATTGAAAGTAAAGGTCTGGATTTTAGAAAAGAGGTAGAATATAAAGCAGAATATGAAGACAAAGGGAAGATGTATGAGAGGGAAAAATAAGATGTGGGAATGGAACAGTCTGAAAAGTTGTAGAGGAAACTAAAAGGTCAGGAGAGAGAGTACAATGGACAAAGAATAATGCCATCCACACAAGCCAAGAAAAAAGATTCTCTAAGGTGTTAGCACCTGTGGTCAACAGTGTCAAATACAATAGGAAATCAAGTAAAATCAAACAGAACCAAGAAAGAATGGGAACAAATACATTGGGCAAACTGTTGGTAACTAGAAGAGATTCAATAATGTGATTTGGAGAAGTCAAAATCACAGAAGTTGAAAAATGAATGAGAACTGGGTAAACTGACACAGTGTAAATCATTCTCTCAAGTTTGGTATAAGAAAAGTAATGGCGAGGGCAGAAGCTTAAGGGGTAGCAGGGGTTAAAGGTCTGTTGATTCATTCACTCACCCAATGAATACATATTTATCTTTCTTGGTGTGCAGGGGCAGGTCTACAGACCAAGAAGAAGTAATCAGTAAAGAGAAAACGAAGATAACAAAAAAGGAATTAATAAGTCAAAGCCCTAGAAAAGGCAGGAAACAAAGGCTCAAAAGCCCATGTAGAGGTATCTGACTCCCATCACTTCCTCTGAAGCAGGAGGGAAAGGAGGCAGTGACAATATACAAAGAGACACACTTGATAGAGGGAGAGAACATTAAAGAAATAACCAATGAAAAGCCCATTTTTCATATAGAATAGAAAGCAAGACCATGTGGTGGAAATGAAGAAACTAGAATGGAATGGAAGACTTGATGAGAATAGAAAAGATCTGGAAGAGCATCTGTAGTAAATGAGAAGTAGACTAGAGACAATCAAAGAATCATCAAGTCATACAGAGAGCCTGGAACAAACTAGAACCCACAATCTCCCAAACAGTCACTGGGCTATAAATTAACTAAGGACAAGGGCAGAGCTTTTTCAACTTTGTATCCCTCATGCCAAGCAAAGCACCTAGGAAATGACAGACCTTCAATAAACATCTGGTGAATGAATGTATGATTGTTTGCGTAGATATCACTATTATCGAATACACATATATGCAAGAAAAATAATCAAATATGATGATATAATGATATGATATGATATAATTTCTTACCCTAAAAGAAATTCTTAGTTTTGGTAAAAACTTTTGCTCTATAATATATTTTGGGGCGGTGCCTGTGGCTCAGTGAGTAGGGCACTGGCCCCATATACCAAAGATGGCAGGTTCAAACCCAGCCCTGGCCAAACTGCAACAAAAAAAGTAGCCCGGTGTTGTGGCGGGCACTGTAGTCCCAGCTACTCTGGAGGCTGAGGCAAGAGAATCACCTAAGCCCAAGAGCTGGAAGTTGCTGTGAGCTGTGACACCATGGCACTCTACTGAGGGCAAAAAAAAAAAAAACAAAAAGTATATATATTTTGAGTCTCTCAGTAAATGCCAAATATAAAACACAGTTCTTACTCGGAATTACCTTTGAATCAAAAAACAAAAAGCAATTCCTTCTGAATCTGACCTCTTGCCCCAGTTTCTTCTATAACTTTAAAATAACTATATTTTAATCAAAAATAGCGTTGCCCTGACTCCAAAATGGCTAACTGAAAACTGAAAAATATGTTTACAACTCAGGATGTGCAAAAAAAAAAAATACTTTTTATAAGAAACGTATTTGTTATAAACAGATTGTATAACTGTTGTATACATACATATATGTTATATGCACTATTTATATATACATATATACACATTTATATATACATATATGTAGTTATATATACATATGTATGCATAGTTATATATAGTTATATACAGTATATAATGTATACAGTTATATATGTGTACATATGTTACATATGTATATATACTTATGTATATGTATAGAACATATATATGTTACATATACTATTGTATAGCTGTTCCAGGCTATAATAAAGACATTAAGAACAGGTTAATTTAACATAGTACAATTCCCTTACAACACTGGCATTAAAAGATGCGCCCCCAACCTTATAAACTTGAACTAAGTAGTATACATCAGGACTTCCTGTACATAATTCTTAGAAACATAATTTCATCCATATTTAGTCCATATTCACATAACTACTACTCCAGATCATAATAATATCTACAGGCTGGCATTTGGAATACTATAATAGATACTAAGAATATTTCCTGGCCAGGTGCAGTAGCTCATACCTATAATCCCAGCCCTTTGGGAGACCAAGGCAGGAGGACTACTTAAGGCCAGGAGTTTGAGACCAGCCTAGGTAACACAGAGAGACTCCATCTCTACAATTTTTTTTTAATTAGCTGTGTGATGCTGTGTACCTGTAGTCCTAGCTACTCAGAAGAATGAGGCAGGAGGACTGGGTTATAGTGAGCTATGATCACAGTACTGCACTCCAAAAACACAGCAAATCTGGCAAGCAGTGACATTATGTGATCATGGGGAAAAAACAGATAATTTGAGGTAAACATCAATAAAAAAGAATAACCAAAACAAAAAAAACAAAAAAAAAAAGAATAACCAATACAACAACCTCTTTGACAAAAATACTGCTTCCTTTCACATCTTCAAATCTAATTAAAATTTTAATGACTCATTCTAACAATAGATTAGAAAAACTTGAAATAAATTTTGCTGAAATAGTCAAGTAAGTTAAATGTTCACCAACTTTTATTTTGAAATATTATTTACAAAAAAACTTTTATTTTTATACTATATTTTATACTAAAAATTTATTTGAAGCTTAACTATGGATCAGCCATTGTGCTGAGTACTTCACATACATTATCCCATTTAGATTATAACTACTTCATTTGCTCAAGGAAAAAAGTATAGTTTACATTGAACAAACTATAGACACCTTACAAAACATTTGGCATTTTCCATGTATTATTTTATTTATGAATTCATTCATTTGTTCATTCACAACCACTCTTCACTTAACACATTCCATGGCCAGTACTAACATCATCAAGAACCTACCATATGGCTCCGCACCCGTAGCTCAGTGAGTGGGGCACCAGCCACATGCACAAGGCTAGCAGGTTCAAGCCGGGCCGGACCTGCTGAACAACAATGACAACTCCAACCAGAGAACGGCCAGGCATTATGGCAGGTGCCTGTGGTCCCAGCTGCTTGGGAGCTGGAAGCAAGAGAATCAATCAGACCCAGGAGTTTGAGATTTTTGTTAGCTGTGGCACCAAAGCACTCTATCAAGGGCAACATGGTGAGACTTGTCTCAAGAAAAAAAAAAAAAAAAAAAGAACCTACCATATGCCATTAGTGGACTAGACACCGACAAAAAAAAGGAAGAAGACCACGATTATTGTACCCCAAAGGTTCACAGATTAACAGAGGAGATAAGTAAACAAACCCTTATGGAAGTGTTAAGTCCTTTCTTTGAAGCATCATAGCAGAAAAAATTAAGAATAGGAATACTAGAATAATAGTGAAAGAAATCATCACAGAATATCCATAATATGTGGCTGAATAAATGAGTGGCATAAAGGAATCAGATGAAAAGACATATTCTATAAAGCTTTAAATACTACAATCAGCAGAAACAGGTGCTTAATTTGGGGAAGAAATCATATGACTTCCACAGTACAAAGACAGATACAGGGGAAAATAATTTGATTTTACACTTGCAGAGTTTAAAATGTTTGTAAAGTTTGAAATGCTTGTAGCCAACTACATGTACAGGTCTGGTATCCAGGAGAGATACCCAGGCTGGTGACGCATTTGGAGTCAAGAGCAGAGAAGTAGTAAATGGAGAAGTAGGGGAAATTGAGAACACTAGGTGGAGTATAAAATGAGAAGAGGGCCAAATAGAATTATGGAGTACACCCATGCACACCACAATGACATTTCAGTCAGTGATGGACTGCATGTGACAGTGGTACCCTAATATTATAATGAAGCTAAAAAGTTATGACACGTGATGGCCGTTGCCATCATGTCATAACACAACACATGACTTCCATAGTTATAGTGATGTTGTTATAAACAAACCTACTGAACCACTCATCATATAAAAGTGTGCAATAATGTCCCAAGCCTTCACATTCACTCACTGTTTATTCACTGACTCGCCCAGAGCAAGTTCCAGTTCAGCAAGCTCCATTCATGTAAATATCCTATACAAGGGCACTAGTTTTTTTGTCTTACATACTGCATTTTTACTGTGCATTTTCTATGTTTAGATATGATTAGATACAAAAATAATGACCTTGTTACAACTGCCTACAGTATTCAGTACAGAAACAAGCTGTATATGTTAATAGCCTAGGAGCAACAGGCTATACCCTATACCCTAGATGTGTAGCACGCTATATACCATCTAAGTTTGTGTAAGTACATTGTATAATGTCCACATAACAATAAAATTGCCTAATGATACATTGTATCCCCATCAGTAAACAATGCATAACTATACATCATTTTTTTAAGAAAAGAACAGTGTGTAGGACACTAAGTCACAAAAGATGACCCATCCCACACCACTCCTCAAAAAACAGAGCAAAAAACCCACAAAACTTTGTACTTACAAAAAAGCAGAACCTCTGTACGTCGACCACCAAAAGGACCATAACAAATTGATCAATACACGGAGTTGCTGAACATAAGGAACTTCCATTGAATATATGTGGTACACGTCCAGTCTATGGAAGTTAGGTCAACTTAAGGAGATGGTCAATGTAGGGAGATTGTCAACTGTGGAGATTCTACTGTATTCCTAAGTCACAGACATTGTGCTAGCTGCTGAGGGTAGCCAAGAATAAAGACAATGCAGTTCTTAATCATAAGAATCTGGCTAAAATAGGAGTAGTATACCAAGAGTAGATTGAAAGCACAAGACCTTACAAATCTTAGCTCTGCCATTTACTTCCTGGATGACTTTGAGCAAATAACTTAACCTCTAAGTGTGTCTGCATCCTCCCTCCAATGAGGATCAAAATAGTACTTATTTCCTTAACGTTGCTATGAAGAGTAAATGAGCTAAGAACTATGACATAAGGACTAAAACAGTCCACATAAAGCACTTATAACGGTGCTTGACACATAATAAATGCTCAATAACATGTTATATTATTTAGGATTATAAAAATTATCAGAATGGCTGCATGAGTGTAATAAGAATACAAATAAATGGTGTTACTGGATTTCACAAGATGGAGAAAGAACCCTCACTTGGGGAGAATTCAGAGAACAGTTCACTGAGCTGCCCCTCTAGGCAAGGCCAGCTTATATAATGCCTTTGTATGAATTAGAAAGCAGCCCACAGAAGCACACCAAGAGGAGGGTAGACGGGATTTCTTGAACCCTTGAGCTCAGGCAATCCACCCGCCTCAGCCTCCCAAGTGCTAGGATTACAGGCGTGAGCCACTGCGCCCAAACAGGTAGCTGGAATTTCTATCATCACTGAATCCTCTCAACCAGCACAGTTCTATATGATAGCCTGAACGATAGGACACATAAAGATGAAGAAAAGCGAAGTAGAAGACTGTCAGTTATCAAAAGCATAAGATAGGCTCGGCGCCTGTGGCTAAATGGGCTAAGGCGCCAGCCACGTACACCTGAGCTTGCAGGTTCAAATCCAGCCCAGGCCCGCCAAACAACAATGACGGCTACAACCAAAAAAATGGCCGGGCGTTGTGGCGGGCGCTGGGACGCGGAGGCAAGAGACTCTCTTGAGCCCAGGAATTGGAGGTTGCTGTGAGCTGTGATGCCACAGCACTCTATCCAGGGTGACAGCTTGAGGCTCTGTCTCAAAAAAAAAAAAAAAAAAGCATAAGATATCCAGCCTAGAGCTGGGTAAGTATCTCAGATTAGCTAGAGCATAGGAACCACTCAGAAGAATAACTAAAGATAAACTCAGAAAGGTAGCCAGATGATAGAGGATACTGAATACCAGCAAAAGCATTCAGCTATGACTCTGAGCAGGAGAATAATGTAATTCTAACAATAAGAGTAGTCTGGCATTCTGTACAACTAGAAGGATTTAGGCAGGGGCAGGTAAGAGGTCACTGCAGTGGTCTGCTAGTCTGTGAGTTTCTCAAACTCAGGAATTACACATCTCTTTCACTTCTGTATACTTCAAACTAACACAATGCTTGAGACAAAGTAGGTACTCAATAACCATCTGAGGTATATAAGAATGAATGAGCCAAAAGGCAGTTAGTTATGTGAGCCTTAATTACAGTGGGTATGGTGGAAATAGAATGACACACATGGAAATTATTGCAAAGATAGAAACAAAGATATTTGCTGGCTGACGAAATGTGGCACGGATAAGGCAGAATCAATAAAGACTGTAAAACTGACAAATACTAAATAGACTGCATTACAGGCTTCCGTGAAAATCAAATATAATTATGTTTATGAAAATGCTCTATTTAAAAAAGACTGCTTTTCTCTAGAATAAAAATGAATCATCGTGGACAGATGTACTATTAATACTATATTGGACAGTGACTATATCTTATCATTTTAAGACATTTGTCCTTCTTTTGTCTTCAGTAGATTATAAAACCTTTAAGCAGTACATCTACTCTTTATGAAGAACAATAAAACCTCGCTAAATGTTGCTTTAATTATGACTTTCTCACAGAAGAAACTGAATTTCAACTATATACCACAAAAAAATATAGACAGATATACAAAGATTTAAATGCACTTACATAAATGTACACCTATATATACTGAACGCTTCTGTGAATATAGTCTTAGCAGGCTACAAGCTTCCACAGTACATGTTTACTTTTCTTTATATTCCTAGAGTAACCGATAATGAGTATTACGGATGTTCAATAAATAAATGTTTGTTAAACTAAACTGAATTGCAATGAATTGACTTAGGAATCTCACAGAGCTTATAAAGGTTTCTGATGGTCTGTTTCCCTCTCCACTCCAGTCTGTGTTCTTCCACACTGTGCCATCAAATTTATACTATAAAAAAATGAGATCCATGATAACAGTGGCTTAGAAGAAAGAAAAATGAAAAAAAGATTGTAAATATATATGATCGATGGGGTACCATTAAATGTTTAACAACAGGCTTGGGATGAGGTGAGGGGCCTGATTTCCAGTGTTTGTCAATCTCCACGGTTTAATACTCCCGCAATGGCCTATTTCAAGCTAACAACATGATATGAATCAGCTTACAAAACTGACTGGAAATTTAACAATCAGCTCTCACAAGCCAGTATGAGCTAGCTCCACCACACAACTAAATGCAATATTTAAATGCATACTATACATTATCCTCAAATTTTGCTCTGCAATACTACCCCAAAGGTAAGTACAAAAGGCAAGCAAAATCTACACCCTACTCCAGTAAGGCCTTTACCTCAATCCACGAATGAGTCATCTTCTAACTTGGCATACAGTCCAACTCAAAATGTTTTTTTCCCAGGCCAATGACATTCAAACTTTTCTGATCATGTAGCCCAATCAGTTAAAAAAATGTTTGGGCACATATCTTCAGTATGTCAATATATTTATTTATATTAAAATAATAATAAATTATATTAGACTTGCTATACTAATATCACATAAATTATAAGGCATAGAGAAAAGAAAAAATTTCTGCCCACACCCTAATGGACTGTCTTACATACCTCCCTGGGGCTTACACTTCAAAGATTACTAAGGAAAACATGAAAAATAAAATGAATAGCTTCGCAGACCTGTTTCCCCTAGGCCTACAACCTTAACCTTATTAGATGTTCCCATTCCAAAGCTGAAAAACACATACCATAGAAAAAAATAGGGAGAAAAAAGATGGCTCTTAAAGCCAGTTTCAACAGAAGCAGGTGAGAAACCCCTCCTACAACAGGAGCTCCATGGAATAAATAAGACTGTGACAATGAATCACAAGAGAAGCTCCAAAACACCATCCTAACTGGAGCTTTCAAACTCTTAAAGAAACATATTTTATCACCATATCCAATAAATATCCATGGTCCTAAGCCATCTGTATCAGTGCCAGCAAACAGAAGGATTGGAACAGAGGAACCTTGAGATTCTCTCAAAGACCAAGGATGTCCTCTAAATAAGTATAATATTAATAAAGTCTTGAGCTGGGAAACACGGACCACTGAACTATGTCAGAGACAAATAAATCGTATAGGAAAAATATAGTTCTTATTTTCTATATTCATGTCCTCCAGTAGATCATATTTCAAAAACTTATTTAAGCCAAAATGCTATTCCCTAATCATAAACACTACTAATCAAGATTACAAGCATTATTAAATTTCTCTTTTTTTTTTTTTTTTGAGATTGGGTCTCACTCTGTCACCTAGGATAAATTGTAGTAGTGGCATCATAGCTCATAGCAGCCTCAAAAACTTGGGCTAAAATGATCCTCCTGCCTCAGCCTCTCAAAGTAACTGGGACTATAGGCACGCCACCACGACTGGATGATTTTTCTATTTTTGTGTAGAGATGGGGTCTCATTATATTGCTCAGTCTGGTCTCAAAGTCCTGGCTTCAAGCATTCTTACTGCCTCAGTCTCTCAAAGTACTAGGATTACAGGCATTAATCACCAAGCCCAGCCTCTCTTTTTTAAGTACTTATAAATTTATTAAAGATAACAAAGTAGTATAGTCAATCATAAAAGACAATCATATCTTAGAATTACCACAATATGCTGCTTAAATTTCTTGGCTTTTTGCTTCATAATTTCTGCACTACGCTATGAAATATCAAAAAATGAAAAAAATACACCATCAGGATAAGACAATACTAAAGATGTTCTTAAGGGAGATTTTACAAACATGACTAAAAACACTTAAGGATACTAAATGTATTCTGAAGAGATGGCCCAGGAATAGTTTGTTGCTTTTCCATTCTTGTTGTCAATTTCCCTGTCATATACAAAGCATTAATGATGAAGCTGTCCTCTTCCCTAATACCTGAAAGGAAAAAAACAGAAACAGAAAAAAGGAAACTTCCCAAGCTACCATCTCAACAGCAGCATTTAGCAAGAGAGAATCAACCCCTTTTTAAACTGGATCCCCGGATCCCTTATTACATAATTACTTCACATTGTCTGTAAGACTCAAAGCTTTGGCTGAAAGGATAACCAAATAAAAAGAGGCCTACACAAATTTATCTACCTTCCCATCCTTGAATTTTCCGTTTCCTTCCTTAAGAAAAATGGGGTCCTTTGTCCAGAAAAAATGTATTACTAGCTCTTACCTCAATAAGGTTGCCTAAACATATATGTCTAGCTCCTTTTCTTTCAAATTCCATTGAAATGACATGGGAAAAAAGTAGTTTAAAGCTAAATAAAGCCATAACCACACTAGAAAACTAAAAAAGGTGCCACTAGCAGATTAGAAGTTTAAATATCCCTGGTTTAACCAGATCCCTGATTTAGACGGCTCAAACTTTACCACCCAACAAAATCACCTAGAGGGCTGGTTAAAACACAGATTGCCGATCTCCCCTTTCTGATCTCCCCTTGTAGGATTTCTGATTCAGTAGGTCTGGAGTGGAGCCTGAAATTTTATATATCTAACCAATTCCCAGATAGCTGATTCTGCTGGTCACGAGGGCTACATTACAAAAACCACCATCCTAAGTAAACAGCGATTATTAAGAAAAACGCTTTTTATTCATTCTAATTAGCATCCTTAGATTCAAGAGAATAGTACAACTTTATTTTTTAAGGAACAGCAAGTGGAAAATAAGAAACAGCTCTGGATAATTGGAAAATATGTAATTTCTAAATTAAAAACAAAATTCAGAAGGGCTAAATAACTAAAATTCAATATAGCAGTGTGAAAAATAGTCTTAGACATCTTTTAAAACACAGAGCAAAAGATAAAAAGGGATAGACATGTGAGAGAAAAATTAACAAGCATAAAAGTCAGTATCTACCTAATAGGTTTCTGGAGAGAGCACAAACACATTACAAAAAGTAATCAATGAAAAGAAGAAATTTTTCCTAAGGTGAAACCAACTCAAGCCTTAACAGCACAAGGCCAATACTTTTTTTTTGAGACAGAGTCTCACTATGTTGGTGAGTTCCATGGCATCACACCTCACAGTAATCTCAAACTCTTGGGCTTAAGCGATTCTCTTACAAGAAGCTGGGACTACAGGTGCCCACCACAACACCCGGCTGTTTTTTGGTTGTATTTGTCATTGTTGTTTGGCAGGCCCAGCCTGGGTTCAAACCTACCAGCTCAGGTGTATGTGGCTAGGGCCCTAGCCGCTGAGCTACAGGCACCAAGCCAACACAAGGCCAATTTCTAAGCAGGTAAAATTTTTTAAACCCAACAAGTAGGGTGACACTTTTAAAAAAACCGGCTCGGCGCCTGTGGCTCAACAGGCTAAGGCGCCAGCCACGTACACCTGAGCTGGCAGGTTCAAATCCAGCCTGGGTCCGCCAAGCAATGATGACGGCTGCAACCAAAAAAAAAAAAAAAAATGGCCGAGCATTGTGGTGGGTGCCTGTAGTCCCAGCTACTTGGGAGGCGGAGGCAAGAGACTCTCTTGAGCCCAGGAATTGGAGGTTGCTGTGAGCTATGATGCCACTGCACTCTATCCAGGGTGACAGCTTGAGGCTCTGTCTCAAAAAAAAAAAAAAAAAACCTTAAAAACACACATTATTACAAAGGAATATAAATCAAACTAGCATCAGACATTTCAATACTACGCTAGAAGGAAATGGAATGTTGTTTTCAAAGTTCAGAGAGAAAAATCATTCTAAACCTGGAATTCTATGGTTAACTGCAATAAAGTTAAACTACCAAATATAAAGGCAAAATAAAGAAATCCTTAGAAATAAAAGAACTAAGCAAATTGACTTCCCATACATATTGATCTCCTACTTCTGTGAGAAATTACCATAGAAAACTAAATGGATCTCTATGAACTAAAATTAAGGTGCTGGCAGAATTACATACCTTCCAGAGGCCCTAGGGAAGAATCTACCTTCTTGACGTTTCTAGCTTCTAGAAGCTGCTAATATTTCTTGACCAGTGGTCTCCTTCTATCTTCAAAGCCAGCAATGACAGAGTGAATCCTTCTTACATATTCACACTCTGACTCCCCTGCCTTCTTCTTTCACTTATAAGGACCCATATGATTCCAAAGGACCTCTCTAGATAACCTAGGATAATCTTCTCATCTCAACATCTTTAACTTTATTACATCAGCAAAGTCCCTTTTGCCATGAAAGGTAGCATATTCCCAGGTTCCAAGAATTGGGATGTGAACATCTTTGGCTGGGCATTATTATGCCCACCAAACCATACAAGGACTCAAGGATGTCCCTAGAAAAATAAAAACAAGAACTCATGAAAGAGGACAGGATGGGATATATGAAAACCGATATCCTGGGCGGCGCCTGTGGCTCACTGAGTAGGGCGCTGGCCCTATATACCAAAGATGGCGGGTTCAAACCCAGCCTTGGCCAAACTGCAAAATAGAAAAATAGCCAGGCGCCTGTAGTCCCAGCTACTCGGGAGGCTGAGGCAAGAGAATCGCCTAAGCCCAGGAGTTGGAGGTTGCTGTGAGCTGTGTGACACCACGGCACTCTACCGAGGGCAATAAAGTGAGACCCTGTCTCTACCAAAAAAAAAAAAAAAAAGAAAACAGATACCCCATAAAAAGAAGAGAATTGAAAAGAAATTTTCAAAGAAAAAATTTGACCTTGATATTGGCATCTTCTCATTCTAGAAGCACAACTTTAAAGAAACACGATTACATTTTCTTCTGTAAAAGTCCATTTATGCTACTTGATTCAACAGTGAATAAAATTTACATAACCAATATATTATAAACGTAACAATTAATTCACAATTTTCAAAAGTGAAAAAGAGCATCAGAAGACATGAACATCTATGTGCCTAGTTCTGGGTTCTGGCAGATTCTGGACTCCATACATTGATCTCATACTTGTATAGATACTAGACATTATTTTTTTAATATACCCTGTGTACTAAAACTTATTAGAAGTTACACAGTAAGTATAGAAAATAAGACAGAAGCATAGCCACAGCTAAACCTATTAAGTGATTCTTGCCTGTATTTTATAAAATAGGTATGAAGGAGAAATTTTTAAATATGTACATATTTTTATTAACTAGCTGATAATTTATGGAGTTGCATAATTAACATTCAATGTTAATTTTTATATTTACTTTTAAATATAAAAATAGATAGATAAAACCTAAAATTACTGGCTCGGCGCCTGTGGCTCAGCGGGCTAAGGCGCCAGCCACGTATACCTGAGCTGGCGGGTTTGAATCCAGCCCGGGCCCGCCAAACAACAATGACGGCTGAAACCAAAAAATGGCCGGGCGTTGTGGCGGACGCCTGTAGTCCCAGCTACTTGGGAGGCGGAGGCAGGAGACTCGCTTGAGCCCAGGAATTGGAGGTTGCTGTGAGTTGTGATGCCACAGCACTCTATCCAGGGGGACAGCTTGAGGCTCTGCCTCAAAAAAAAAAAAAAAAAAAAAAAAAAAAAAACACCTAAAATTACTGAGAATTTTAAAGAGGGGTACTTTCAAAGACTATGACTGAAAAAAAAAAATAAAGCAAACTTTAGGAGTGTAATCTAAAGTGTGTATACCTTTTGACCTCGTAGTTTTCTTTTAGGAATCTAGCATACAAAACTATCATCACTTAGGACATAAGAACTCCACTGTAATATCATTTAGAATAGGAAAAAATGAGAACTGATCTAAGTTTTTCATCAAATGGAAACTAGTTAAATACACTATAGCCAATCATGAATGGAGCAGCCATTAAGAATGAGGTATAACATAGAAAGATACATGCACACACATATACAAATGTGTTTTTAAAAAATTTCATATAGCGAGAGGAACAGCTAAAAGGATGTAAATAAAACCAGCCTACAGTTAATCCTTTGGAAGAAAAAGTAGTATGTGAACTTTCAGTTTTATGTTACACACATATTCTGTTTGAATTTTGTTTCTATGGATATATACTACTTTTAGAATATCTTTTACCTTTAACAAAGCCCGAATTACCAATATTTATAAACTGAACTCAGAATAATCCTTCTTTAGATCATAAATGGGAAAACTGGCTTGAGATATAACCTCTGTGCAGGAATGCCAAAGCTTTCTGTGGGATATACAGCAAGCAACATATGGTCAACACTTAAATGCATCATTATTATTAAACATTACCCATACTGATGGTAGATTTTGGAGTTCCTTAGAGACACTCAATTGACTAAAACTACACTATATAATTTTTAAAACAGTAAATGAAAACACCAATATACTCTTTATCATTTCCTTAAAAAATTAAGGAAAAATTTAATTATTATTTGGGACTACTTCTTATTATTATCATTTTAATAAATTAATATTTCTATTAACAAACACCTACCGAATCATTGGCCGCCAGTGCAAGTGCAAGGTTCACTGTAAGAAACAAAAAAGAAATTGAATTTAGTGTCTTTCTTTCTATTAAAGTGCATTTTTTTCCTTTAATATATTCAATGTAATAACCTAAGCACAGAAATTTTTAATATATCTCCCTTACTTGTAAAGAACAAGGACATGGAGACAACACAGAAAGTAAAAAGAAAAGAGAAAGTAATTTTCCAACATAAGCAATAGATGCATGCCCCAAAATTCACATGTTAAATAATCCATTTATCATTTGTTACAACTGCATTCAAATAAATCACTTAGTTTTTTTTAAAAAACCAATGTTAACAGAGTACACATTTATTTTCAAAGTGTATTTTGTAAAAAATTATCATTTGATAGATAAAAATGGATATGATCCTACTCCCATTTAAAAATAAATGCTGGGCTCGGCACCTGTGGCTCAAGCGGCTAAGGCGCCAGCCACATACACCTCAGCTGGCGGGTTCAAATCCAGCCCGGGCTTGCCAAACAACAATGAAGGCTGCAACCAAAAAATAGCCAGGCGTTGTGGTGGGCACCTGTAGTCCCAGCTACTTGGGTGGCGGAGGCAAGAGAATCACTTGAGTCCAGGAGTTGGAGGTTGCTGTGAGCTGCAATGCTACAGCACTCTACCCAGGGCAACAGCTTGAGGCTCTGTCTCAAAAATAAATAAATAAATAAAAATAAAAGTAAATGCTGGTATTTCAGGAATTACAAATATTTAACTCATTAGTACCATGTGTATGAAAGGCTGGGACACTATGCACAGAGGGAAGGGAAAAGGGTAAAAGGTCAGGTGGTAATACATAGTGTTCCCAAAACCGCTTATGCCAGCGAATCTGAGAGACATAGGAAGAAAGTAGTAGTCCCAAAGCCAACATTAGCCTAGCAAAGAAAGATGCTACATATGAGCAAAGAGTTCCAAAAGTAACACACTTCCAAGACTGATAAATACACCCTCATAATGTGAACCACATTTCCTTACAGAACAATGCCATCAATTATGTCAGGGTTATTTCCTTTAAAGCAGCTAAAAGCATAAGTTTTAAGTTTTAAGGCAGAAATCGTTCAAATCCCAGCTCCAACACCTTCTATTGCATAACCTTGAATAAGTTATTTTACCAATCAATCTGTTTCCTCTTCTATAAAAGGAAGATAATTCCTGCTTCATAACTGCTGCATGAATTAAATAAAAGTACTAAGTACAAGGGCACAGAACTTGATAAATTCATTTTTATGTATCATAAAATAGGCCAGGCACAGTGGCTCATGCCTGTAATCCTAGCATTTTAGAAGGCCAGACAGGAGGATTACATCAAGCCAGGTGTTTGAAACCAGCCTAAGCAAGACCAAGACTCCAACTACAAAAAAATATAGAAAAAATTTAGCTGGGCATTGTGGTGCACACCTGTAGTCTGAGCTACTCAGAAGGGAGACAGGAGATCTCTTGAGCCCAGAAGTTTGAGGTTGTTATGAGCTATTATCATACCACTGCACTCTAAATGGAGCAACAGAGCAAGACCCTGTCTCAAAAAGAAAAAAAAATTATACAATAATTCTGACTTTCAGGTTCAGGATAGGTTTTATATATAACCCAACTTTTTTTTTTTTTTTTTTGCAGTTTTTGGCCGGGGCTGGGTTTGAACTCGCCACCTCCAGCATACGGGGCCAGCGCCCTACTCTTTTGAGCCACAGGCGCCGCCATAATAACCCAACTTTAAAAGCAGAAAGTTTTAGAGAGTAATTCATCTTAAAGTTAGGTTCTTCCACATTTATACAACAGAATCACAGAGCATGTTTATATTTATCAAATGTCATCATTCTAATCCAAGATATCTCTAGCATATATATTCAAATGGAAGGTATTTTGAAATGGTTTAGAAGACGAATACATACATATAAGGGAAAGAGATATAATACCAATAAAATTGCCTGGAAATATTCTATTTCTAAGGCTTAAGTATGCTGACAACTATGTTGAAAAAGCCACCTGTTTGGAACAGATAGTATGTTAATGACAAAAAGTGAAGAAGGACATTTATTGAAGCACGTACTATATGTCACACTCTATATACTTTCTCTCCTATTTACATGCTTTCACATTCCATGGCAACAGATCACCTTCCAACTAAAAAAAATAAACAATCCATTTTAAATGAGTACTAGCCTAGAGACCCAGAAAATTACATTGCACAAAACCCAAAGAATCAATGGCTGCTATCATGAAAATACTTTCTAATCTTTATCCAATCCATGTAATCACAGAATATGCAAAAGGATTCATACCACTGAAAACAGGAAAGTGTATTCTAAATTTAAAAAAAAAAGAAAGAGGTAGTTTCTAGAACCAAAAACTAAGAGCTTCTAGATTTTTTTTTTTTTTTTTGAGACAGAGCCTCAAGCTGTCACCCTGGGTAGAGTGCTGTGGCATCCCAGCTCACAGCAACCCCCAATTCCTGGACTCAAGCAAGGCTCCTGCCTCCGCCTCCCAAGTAGCTGGGACTACAGGCGCCCGCCACAATGCCCGGCCATTTTTTGGTTGCAGCCGTCATTGTTATTTGGCGGGCCCGGGGGCTAGATTTGAACCCGCCAGCTCAGGTGTACGTGGCTGGCACCTTAGCCCATTGAGCCACAGGCACCAAGCCAAGAGCTTCTAGATTTTAAGAAGAAAATATCAATTATATGGATTGTAGGTCCTGAGGAAAGAAAGCAAAAATGTGTAGTATATAGCATGAATTCATTAAAAACAAATCACTAATCTTTTTTAAATAATAATACAGTATCTATCAAATAGTGTCTATGACAAATACAATATTTAGTAAATCTTTACTTTTCAAAACATCTGAGAAACTCTTCCACAGTTCCCTTCTGGTCAAAATAGGGGGGAAAGTGGAACTAATAACACTTTGTAAGTGGATTTGTAGCTGGATACACAATTACAAAACTGCAATCCCCAAAAAAGTACCAAATATGGCACAAAATCTCTGGTGATAGTCACAGAAGTATGTATCTGGCCCTTCTTATTTCAAAATATCATTGACTTCAATGGACATAAAGACTTTTAAGGTAAATATAAGCCCCAACTTTAAATAGTCTTTAAAAGACTCAAAATTTAAAATATCCTGTCAGTCTAGAAATTACATCAAAATTAAACATATTAATAGTAAGGATAATCATTTTTTAAACAACCACAAAACACTGTTTGGGTAAGACCCATTTCCTATGGGTTTTTTTTTTTTGTTTATTTGTTTTGGTTTTTGTTTCAGGGTTTTTTTTTTTTTTTTTTTGAGGAGTCTCACTATGTCACCCTTGGTAGAGTGCTGTGGCATCACAGCTCACAGCAACCTCAAACTCTTGGACTTAAGGGGTTGTCTTGTCTCAGCCTTCCAAGTAGCTGGGACTACCTATGGGCACCCATCACAATGCCCAGCTATTTTTATTTTTTTTGAGACAGAGTCTCACTATGTCACCCTTGGTAGAAGGGATTCTCCTGCCTCAACCTCCCAAATAGCTGGGTCTACAGGTGCCTGCCACAACGCCTGGCTATGTTTTGTTGCAGTTGTCATTGTTGTTTAGCTGGCCCGGGCCAGGTTCAAACCTACCACCCTTGGTGTATATGGCTGGCACCATAACCACTTGCTACAGGCGCCAAGCCATATTTTTGTTGTTGTTATTGTCATTGTTGTTGAGCAGGCTCTGGCGGGGTTCAAACCCACCAGCCCTGGTGCATGTGGCTAGCTCCCTAAACACTGAGCTACGGGCACCGAGCCCCATTTCCTATTTGAAATGATCAAAAATTCAATGTAAATTCAATGTAAATAAGACATGAGTGCTTTATGATTCCAAATTAATAATTAGGAGAGTATAATACGACTCAAAAGATACAAACTTGCAGTTATAATGAGTAGGTTCTGCAAGCCTAATGCACAAAATAGTGACTACAGTTAATAATAATGTATTTACATTTGGCTCAGTGCCTGTAGCTCAGCAGCTAGAGTGCTGGCCACATACACCAGGGCTAACGGGTTCAAACCGGCCGGGGCCTGCCAAACAATGAAGGCAACTACAAAAAAAAAAAAAAAGCTGGGCCTTGTTCCAGGTGCCTTTACTCCCAACTACTTGGGAGGCTAAGGCAAGAGAATCGCTTAAGCCCAAGAGTTTGAGGTTGCTGTAAGCTGTGATGCCACAACAGTGTTGAGGGCAACTTTAGACTCTCATCTCACACATATCAAAAAGAAAGATATTGTGATGATAGAGATACGTTAATTAGCTTGATTGTGGAAATCATTTCACGATGTATGTCAATACATCATATTCTACACCTTGAATGTATACAATTTTTTATGTGTCATTTATTCCTCAACAAACCTAAAAAAATAATATAAGTTACTTCTAGTGAGTAAAAGAAGAGATAATCTCTTATGACGCTGGAATAATGTTTTTAGAAATACAAGTTTTCTTTTGAAAATTTTTGGCGCTGATTGTTAGTCATGGCTTTTATCTCATTTATGGTGGCACTTCTTTTACAGGTTCACATGTCATTTTGATGACAATGAAGTCTACAATCAATAAAAAGACCCACCAAAAAAACCTCTCATCTTAATATGTTAATATAAAAGACATATGGATTAGATGACATTTTAAATAACTAAAACAATGCTATATCTTTTCAGGCAATTTTTCTTTTTTTTTGAGACAGAGTCTCACTTTGTAGCCCTGCCCTCAGTAGAGTACCATGGCATCATAGCTCACAGCAACCTCAAACTCTTGGGCTCAAGCAATTCTCCTGCCTCAGCCTCCCAAGTAGCAGTGACCACAGTCAGAAGCCACAACGCCTGGCTAATTTTTTTATTTTTAGTAGAAATGAGGTCTCACTCTTGCTCAGGCTGGTCTCTTAACTCCTGAGCTCAAGCAATCCACCTAAGTCAGCCTCCCAGAGTGCTAGGATTACAGGCGTGAGTCACAGAGCTGGCCTCAAGCAATTTCTAATATTAGATCTCTGCTAACTTTATAAATGGTGAAAGTTGTACTACAGTTAAAAAAGGCACAATAACATAATCTCACTGCAAATATGTAGCTATATGTACACTGATAAAGACTGAAAAAGAATATCAAAGAACAAAAATGATTTAATATTAAAGTTACTATTTTTAAAATAACACCAATTACTGAGCACTTATTAAAGAGTAGGTAAGAGCCACTGGGGTTAAGTGGTTGTTTAATTTGCATAACGATCCTATGAAAGAAGTTATCATTCCCATTTTACAGTTAAACAAACCGAAGATCTGCTGAGCAATCTGATTACTTTTTTCTCACTTAAGGGGGAGAAGACCTGGTTACCTACCTCGTTTTGCCTAAGTCCAAAACCTAAGATTCTACCCACTACCAACTCTTGAAACTAAGAATCCAGCTGTTAGGAACTTCACAAGCAAACTTTTTTAAAAAACAAAATCATAATTTTAATAGTGTGCACTTGCCACTTGACATAAATTCTTAACGAAGATAAAAATTAATATCCTATAATACCTGCTGTGGTAGACTTTCCAACTCCACCCTTTCCAGAAGCCACAACTATAACTTGTTTAACACCTTCAATCGGTTTCTGCTTTGGAAGACCTCGGGACATAATTTGTGTTCTTCGTTTTAAGGTTCCACTGTCAGCATCAGATA
>CAUYRH010084328.1:0-26440 GCA_963574655.1 Perodicticus potto
GTCCCAGCTACTTGGGAGGCGGAGGCAGGAGACTCGCTTGAGCCCAGGAATTGGAGGTTGCTGTGAGCTGTGATGTCACAGCACTCTATCCAGGGTGACAGCTTGAGGCTCTGTCTCAAAAAAAAAAAAAAAAAAAAAAAAATCCTAGTAGGCACTTAAGAACGATCTCATTCAATCAAACTAGACACATAGGCGGGGTGTGGGGGCTCACGCCTGTAATTCTAGCCCTCTGAGATGCCCAGGCAGGAGGATTGCCTAAACTCAGGAGTTCGAGACCAGCCTGAGCAAGAACGAGACGCTGTTTCTAAAGATAGCTGTAAATTGTGGCAGGCACCTGTAGTCCCAGCTGGTCAGGAGGGTGAGACAAGAAGATTCTTCAAGCCCAACAGTTTGAGGATGCTGTGAGCTATGAAGCCATGGAACTCTACCGAGAGTGACAAAGTGAGACTCTGTCTCAAACAAACAAATGAACGAAAAACAACAACAAAAAAACAAGACACATAAATGTGGAGTGAGAAAAAAAGGGAAAGATGCAAAAGTATTAATCTTATTACTACAGTGTTACACATCCAATCTTATTATCCCACATATGAGCCATTATGGTATATTATTTATTGCTACTGTATATGCACTGTTAATCAGTGATCTGAATTAAATACAAATCTGAGCTAAAGACTTCACAGGGGCCAGACGAAGTGGCTCACGCCTGTAATCATAGCACTTAGGGAGGCTGAGGTGGGTGGATTGCCTGAGCTCATGAGTTCCAGACCAGCCTGAGCAAGAGTAAGGTTCCGTCTATAAAAATAGCTGGGCGTTATAGCAGGCACTTATAGTCCCAGCTACTGGAAGAAATATTTATAACACATATATCCAAGACAGGACTTATATTCAAAATATATTTTGTTTTATTTATTTATTTATTTTTTTGGCTGGGGCCAGGTTTGAACCAGCCACCTCTGGTATATGGGGCCAGCACCCTACTCCTTGAGTCACAGGTGCTGCCCCAAAATACATTTTAAAATCCTTACAACTGAATAATAAGAACACAGCTCAATTTTTTTAAAGGGTGAAAGATTTAACCAGACATTTTCACCAAAGAAAATATATGAATCAGTATATGAAAAGATGCTCAAAACCTTTAGCCTTCAGGGAACTGCAAATCAAAGCCACAGTGAAATATCACTATCCACTCATCAGAATAACTAAAATTCAGTACTTCCAGGCATGGTGGCTCATTACTGTAATCCCAGTACTCCAGGAGGCCAAATCAGGTGGACTTGAGGTCAGGAATTTGAGACCAGCCTGAGCAAGAGTGACCCTGTCTCTAAAAAAAATAGCCAAGTGTTGTGGTGGGCGCCTATAGTCCCAGCTACTGAGGAGGCTGAGGCAAGAGGATCTCTTGCGCCCAATGCTGTGAGCTGTGGTGCCACAGCACTCTTTTGAGGGCAACAAAGTTAAGAATCTGTCTTTAAAAATTAATTAATCAATTAAAATGAAATAAAATAAAATTCAATACCATTTCCACTAAAAAGCACCAAGCCTAATCCAGTTTCAGAGCAGAAAATATACAAGATGAGCTTAGACCAACTTGTGGTGCCAGAGAATAATGACATTATCAAAGGCTAACAATAGGATGCATCAGAAAACAAAGGTTTGGCCAAAGAAAACAATATCTGAGCATCAAAAAAAATATGATTCCAATTGATTAAAGTAAACTAAAAATGTAAAAAGCCTTAATACATTTTTAACAGAAGAGGAAGAAAAAACAAACCAGGCTGAATGTATACAATTAAATGCTGCCATGCAATAACTCATAATGCCAACAATTGATAATTAAGGGGAAAGAACAGAGATTTTTATATTATCTTTCTAGGATGAACAGCATTTCCTAAAAATCAAATAGCCCTATCAGGTAAGAATTCTATATGGAATAATTCCAGATAATTAATATAGAATTAAATAAACAACATTTTACAACTCCTAATGAAATGACAAAAGCAATGTTTATCAACGGATGGTTACATCACTAGGTAAATATTAATGTGACACTTTACAATAAATGAATCAAATTGCTACCATTAGACTTGCTGATCAGTCTTAGCATCCACTAAAAGTGAGACAACAAGATATCATATGCTTTTGAATCAAAGAAGTGGTCACGGCCATACACACTAGATGAACAGGAAACTTGGTTACATGAAAGGTCTTTGGGGTTTTTTTTTTGAGGCAGAGCCTCACTATGTCACCCTTGGTAGAGTCCCGTGGCGTCACAGCTCACCACAACCTCCAACTCTTGGGCTTATGCGATTCTCTTGTCTCAGCCTCCCAAGTAGCTGGGACTACGTGCACCCGCCATAACGCCCAGCTATGTTGTTGCAATTGTCATTGTTGTTCAGCAGGCCTGGGCCGGGTTCGAACCCACCTGCCTTAGTGTATGTGGCTGGCACCCAAACCACTTAGCTACGGGCACCAAGCCCATGAAAGGTTTTTAAGACTTTTTGTGCTGCTCATCCCCGTTCATTCTTATCTTCCACTTCTCCATGTCCATTGGTTTCTCTCTCTGTCTTCTTTATTTATTTATTTATTTATTTATTTTTAGACAGAATCTTGCTCTGCTGTTTAGGCCATGGCCTCAGCCTAGCTCACAGCAACCTCAAACTCCTGGGCTCAAGTCTCCTGAGTAGCTGGAACTATAGGTATGAACTACCACACCTGGCTAAGTTTTCTATTCTTAGTAGAGATGGGGGTCTTGCTCTTGCTCAGGCTGCTCTGGAACTCTTGAACTCAAGGGATCCTCCTGCCTGGGCTTCCCAGAGTACTAGGATTACAGGTATGAGCCACCACACCTGGCCTCTATCTTCCTTCTTGAAACAGACCTCACTCGGTAGCCCAAGCTGGAGAGCTGTGGAGCAATCCTAGTTTACTGTAACCTTGAACTCCTAGGCTCAAGCAAACCTCTCACCTTGGCCTCCCAAAGTGCTGGGATTACAGAGATAAGTAAGCCACCTTAGGGCTGGGTGCACTTTACCCTATTACTTCTTTGCATAAAGCCTTTATACACTTAACCTACTGTGTATTAATTAAAATTCATATGCCTCCATTGGCTGGCAATGCCTTCACTGAACTGACTTCCCCAAGTACCCAATTTCAACTCCTTCTTCTCCCTATAATAAACCTCATTCCCAGGTAATACTTAACCACTGGTGGCCCCTGCTTATAGTCTCCCAGCACTCCACTTTAAGCTAGTCTCCCAACACTCCACTTTAAGCTCCAGATTCAGGCTATTGTTTGGGACTGTTGGAAAGTTTTCCAACTTTCTTTGCTCTTATAAACCCTGCTCATTCATTGAACATCAGCTCAGGCATCATCTGCCCTAGAAAAACTTCCCTAATCTCCCAGCCTGGATTTAGTCCCTTTGTCATTGCTCCTATGGCACCAGGTATGCACCCTTCTTCTTAGAACTTACTGTATTTGTTGGAATTTCTCTGTATGTCTCTGTCCAAGCCAATAGACTTCAAAGGTAGCACAAAGCTTACTATATAACAGGTGCTCAGCAAATGTTTGATGAACGGAAGATAATATAGCAAAATCCATTGGAAGATGTAAGTATTAATCAATAAGTGGTTAATTAATATATGTTGATATAGGCTCAGCACCCTTAGCACAGTGGTTACGGCACCAGCCACACACACCAAGGCTGGCGGGTTTGAAACCGGCCTGGGCCTGCTAAACAACAATGACAACCACAACCACAACAACAAAAAAATAGCTGGGCATTGTGGCAGACGCCTATAGTCCCAGCTACTTGGGAGGCTGAGGCCAGAGAATTGCTTAAGCCCAAGAGTTTGAGGTTGCTGTGAGCTGTGACAACACGGCACTCTACCGAGGGCAACATAGTGAGACTCTGTCTCAAAAAAAAAATAAATAAATAAATAAATATATGTGTGTGTGTGTGTGTGTGTGTGTGTGTGTGTGTATACACACACACACGTATATATGTCTGGACCCAGGTCCAGGTTCACACCAAAGATCTATGGAGAACAAACCAAAACCTGCTAGAGGTCACTAGGGTCATCCCCCAGGAAGACCCCAGTTGGAATTACCAAACTGATGCTCCTGAAGGCTGTCTCTTAGAGGGACTTAAAAAAGCAGCCCATAAAGCCATCAATTATGATAAGCTAAAAGAAATACCCCAGCAACAGGATGAAAGTCCTATCCAGTTTTCAGCCCATCTTAATGAATCCTTCCATTGCTATACCACCCTATTACTGGAGAGCATGTATATATATGTGTGTGTGTGTATATATATATACTTTATTCTTCTAAAATGATTGATACGGGTGGAAACCTCATGTAATTTCAAGGGTAGTTATTGTAACATTGAAAGTGCAAGCCACGACGTAATGAAGAATGTCCTACTAGAATATCAAAATTCAAAGTACTTACAGACTCCGATAAATTTTAACATAGACAATTAACTGATCTTTGACAAAGCATACAACAACCTATACTGGGGAAAGAAGCCCTATTCAACAATGCTGAGAAAACTGGAGAGCCGCATACAGAAGAATGAAACAAGAACCCTACCCCTCACCACTCACGAAAATGAATTCAAGATGGATGAAAAGGGGGGAGGGGAGTGCAGGGAGGAGGGAGGGCATTTGGTGGGATCTCGCCTAATGTGCACAATGCAAGGGTACACTATAAAACAACTCAGAGTGGGTGGTGCCTGTGGCTCAAAGGAGTAGGGCGCCGGCCCCATATGCCGGGGGTGGCGGGTTCAAACCCAGCCCTAGCCAAAAACTGCAAAAATAAATAAATAAATAAATAAATTAATTAATTAATTAAAATAATAATAAAAATAAAACAACTCAGAGTAAATTATAAATGTCTTACCACAAAAAATAAGTAAGTGAAGTGATGGCTATGTTAATCAGTTTGATTGAAGCATTCCACGTTGTATGTCAAATCATCACTTTGCACTCCATAAATGTATACCGTTATGATTTAATAAAAATTAAATTAAAAAAAAAAAACGGTTGAAAAGACTTAGATATAAGGAATGAAACACTAAAAATGCTTGGGGAGGGTCGTGCCTGTGGCTCAGTGAGTAGGGCGCTGGCCCCATATACCGAGGGTGGTAGGTTCGAACCTGGCGCTAGCCAAACTGCAACGAAAAAATACCCAGGCATTGTGGCGGGCGCCTGTAGTCCCAGCTACTCGGGAGACTGAGGCAAGAGAATCGCCTGAGCCCAGGAGTTGGAGGTTGCTATGTGCTGTGTGATGCCACAGCACTGTACTGAGGGCAACATAGTGAGACTCTGTCTCTTAAAAATAAATAAATAAATAATAAAAATAAAAATCCTAGGGGAAAAATGTAGGTAAAACGCTTCTAGATATTAGCCTAGGCAAAGCATTTATGAAAAAGACCCCAATGGCAATCACGGCAACAACAAAAATTAATAAACTACATTTGATTAAACTAGTTTCTGCACAGCTAAGGAAAAAAATCAACAGAACAAATAGACAACCTACAGAAGGGGAGAAATTATTCACAAAGCTACATGTGCAATGATGGACTAATAACCAGAATTTACAAAGTACTCAAGCAATCAGCAAGAAAATTAAAAAACAAAAATGATTTAAAAATGGGCAAAATACACAAACAGAAGCTTCTCAAATGATGAGAGACAAATGACCGATAAACATATGAAAAATATGTTCAATGTCACTAATCATCAGGGAAATGCAAATTAGAGCCACAATGAGATATGCCTTACCCCAGTTAGGATGGCATTTATCAAAAAGTCCAAAAATAATAGATGCGATGTGGATGCAGAGAGAAAGGAATGCTTATACGCTATTGGTGGGTCTGCGAATTAGTACAAGCTCTACGGAAAACAGTATTTGAGATTTCTTGAGATTCCCCAAAGAACTAAAAGTAGGCCTATCATTTGATCCAGCAATCCCACTATTGGGTAGTTATGCAAAGTGTAAAAAAGACTTTTCTTTCTTTTTTTTTTTTTCTAAGACAGAGTCCCACTATCACAGCTCACTGCAACCTCAAACTCTTGGGCTTAAGCAATTCTCTTGCCTCAGCCTCCTAAGTAGCTGGGACCACAGGCACTCGCCACCACTCCTGGTTATTTCTTTTGTTGCAGTTGCCATTATTTAGTAGGCTAGGGTCGGGTTCGAACCCGCCACTCTTGGTGCATGTGGCCGGCACCGTAACCACTGTACGGTGCTGGGAAAAAAGACTTTTCATCAAAAAACCCACTGTATTTGAATATTTATTGAAGCACAATTCACAATTGTATTTCTTACATACAGAAGACAAGCAGAAACTCTGATTGAAAACAGATTTAAAATATAAGTTCTTACCTAGCCAATGGGAGGTTCAAATTCCTAAGAAAGGAATGTGCAATTCTTGATTGAATCTTGAAGCAAAAAGAAAAAAGAAAGAAAGGCAATAGAGGACATTATTGGACATATTGAGGAAACTGGAATATAGACTATATATTAGGTAAAGAGTGGCTTACTGTATAATTATAAATTTTCTGTCTGAAATAATTTTATTTAGGTGTGTCAGAGAATGCTTTTGTACTAAGCATCTAAAGTTAAATGTTTTTTGTCTTAAAAGGTTAGAGAAGGGGGTGCAGTGGCTCATGCCTGTAATCCTAGCACTTTGCAAGTCTAAGGCTGGAGAATCACTTGAAGTCAGGAGTTTGAGATCAGCCTGGGCAACATAGTGAGACCCTGTCTCTACAAAAAAATTAAAAAATTAGCCATGGGGGCATGTGCTGGCAGTCCTCTGAGGGAGGAGGATTGCTTAAGGCCAGGAGTTGAAAGCTCAGTGAACTACCACTGCTCTCCAGCCTGGGCAACAGAGAGAGAGCCTGTCTCTAAAAATCAATTTAAAAAAAAATAATAAATAATAAAAGTTTTGAGGGCGGCGCCTGTGGCTCAGCAAGTAGGGCGCTGGCCCCATATACGGAGGGTGGTGGGTTCAAACCCAGCCCCGGCCGAACTGCATCAAAAATTAGCTGGGCGCTGTGGCGGGTGCCTGTAGTCCCAGCTACCTGGGAGGCTGAGGCAAGAGAATCGCTTAAGCCTAAGAGGTGGAGGTTGCTGTGAGCTGTGACTCCACAGCACTCTATGGAGGGCGATAGAGTGAGACTCTGTCTCTACAAAAAAAAAAAAAAGTTTTGAAAAGGAACTCTTTTTTTTTTTTTTTTTTGAGACAGAGGCTCAAGCTGTCACCCTGGATAGAGTGCTGTAGCATCACAGCTCACAGCAACCTCCAATTCCTGGGCTCAAGCGAGTCTCTTGCCTCCGCCTCCCAAGTAGCTGGGACTACAGGCGCCCGCCACAACGCCCGGCCATTTTCTGGTTGCAGCTGTCATTGTTGTTTGGCGGGCCTGGGCTGGATTCAAACCCATTAGCTCAGGTGTACGTGGCTGGCACCTTAGCCCGCTGAGCCACAGGCACCAAGCCTGAAAAGGAACTCTTAACCACTAAGTTTTCTCACAGAAAGCTCAAAAAAGGAAAGAAGAGAAAGATTTCTTCTTTCCTTCTTGGAAATTGGGAATATTCATTTCTTAAAATTCGCCCTTACAAATAGATAGATAGTGGGGGTGAAGGTGGGGAATTAGGTAAGGCAAACTAGGCAACAATCCAATGATCCAATGACTGAGTCTGGCTAAATGGCATAAGGGTCTTCACTGCAGTACTCTTTCAACTTTTCTAAAGATTTGAATTGTTTTCTTTTTCTTTTTTTGTTTTTGAGACAGAGTCTCATTCTGTCACCCTGAATAGAGAGGCATCATAGCTTGCAGCAACCTCAAACTCTTAGACTCAAGAGATCTTCTTGCTTCAGCCTCCCAAGTAGCTGGGACTATAGGCTCCCACCACAATATCCAGCTGTTATAGCAAAGATGGTGTCTCACTCTTGCTCAGGCTGGTCTCAAACTCCTAAGATTAAGCAATCCACTCGCCTCAGCCTCGCAAAGTGCGAGGATTACAGGCGTGAAACACCATGCCCAGCCTGAATTTTTTTCAAAATAAAAAGTGAAGAAATGTCAAAATATAACTGTTGAATACTTAAAAACATACCTTTCACACAAACATAAGTGGGTCTAGGTTAAAGGCTTATTTGATTCATGAATGAGGGAGACTAGCTGGATGGAAAAAGTGGCTCCAAAGAGAACTTGAGACACTGAATAGGTGTCGCCACTGGGGGAAAAACAGAATGCTGGCATACGATTGCTAAATTAGATATAAAACTTGTTAGATTTAAAGTTAAATGAAAACTATAACCTTTAAGGTATCATTTGAAATAACTGCACGCAGGCTCTGTCAACCTTCTTTTTCTGCCTTATCCCTGTATTACCATCTCTAAAAAACTGGTTTTTATTTTTAGAAAATATACTTATTTTAAAAAATATATTGTTGGGGCTTGGTGCCTGTGGCTCAAGCGTCAAAGGTGCCAGGCACGTACACCTGAGCTGGCAGGTTCGAATCCAGCCTGGGCCCGCCAAACAACAATGACAGCTGCAACCAAAAAATAGCCGGGCATTGTGGCGGGCGCCTGTAGTCCCAGCTACTTGGGAGGCAGAGGCAGGAGACTCGCTTGAGCCCAGGAATTGGAGGTTGCTGTGAGCTGTTATGCCATAGCACTCTGTCCAGGGTGACACCTTGAGGCTCTGTCTCAAAAAAAAAAAAAATAATAATAATAATAAAAATACATATATATATTGTTGGGGCGGCACCTGTGGCTCAAAGGAGTAAGGCGCTGGCCCCTTATGCTGGAGGTGGCGGGTTCAAATCCAGCCCTGGCCAAAAACTGCCAAAAAAAAAATATATATATATAATATATATATAGTTATATTAATATATAATGATTTTAGCATCTCTATTTTAAAATAGGTAATAAATATTTAAAATTTTTCTCATAATTTCTAATAAATATTGATTGATATAACCCATATAAACAAAATCCCTATGAGATCCTTCATAATTTTTAGAATGTGTGAAGGTCCAAGGCAAGTTTGAGAAACACTGCCTAGGGAAGTTAGAAAATCTTTGCCAGAGCTTTCTTCCAGCCTGACTTTGAAAGGACACATTGTCATAGTTTTGTTTTATTTCCAAGTTATAGATAATTTTTCATAACAGAAAAAATTGTTAAATGAAATAGAAGAAACACATTGAATTTATTTCCATTATAGAAAAGTAAAAGCTAATAAAATGGTATCAGATTTAAATTTGGATATTTCACATGGCTCTCCGTGACTTGCAGCCATGATTTAGGAGGTCATTTCACTGTAAAACTCTTAACCCTGCCTACTGGTTTCAGATTCTAGAATAACCACTAATACTATTTTAGTTTATATACTTTCAATCCTATTTCTATGACCATCAGATTTATAGTTTTATTGCTATTAAAGGCATTCCTCCAGGCTGGTGAATTGATCTCTCTCTCTTTTTTTAAGAGTTGGGAGAGCTCACCCCTATAATCCTAGCCCTCTGGGAGACCAAGGCGGGTGGATTGCCTGAGCTCAGCCAGAGCAAGAGACCCCATTTCTATTAAAAGCAGAAAAAATTAGCTGGCATTGTGGCGAGCACCAATAGTCCCCGCTATGGCAGGCTAAGGCAAGAGGATCTTTGGAGCCCAAGAATTTGAGGGTTCTGTGACCTATGACACAGGGCACTCAACCCCAGGGCAATACAGTGAGACTTCATCTTAAAAAAAGAGAGACAGGCTCAGCATCTGTGTCTCAATGGGCTAAGGTGCCAGCCACGTACACCTGAGCTGATGGGTTCGAATCCAGCCCAGGCCCGCCAAGCAACAATGACGGCTGCAACCAAAAAATGGCTGGGGGTTGTGGCAGGCGCCTGTAGTCCCAGCTACTTGGGAGGCAGAGGCAGGAGACTCGCTTGAGCCCAGGAATTGGAGGTTGCTGTGAGCTGTGATGCCACAGCACTCTACCCAGGGCAATAGCTCGAGGCTCTGTCTCAAAAATAAATAAATAAATAAAATAAAATGAGTTATAATAAACTGAGGTGCTTCCCTCTTTAAAAAAATAAAAGAGAGACAGAGCGAGAGAGCTGAGGCTCTCACTATGTTGCTTAGTCTATCATGTTTTTAAAAATAGCTACTGTTAGTTGTTTTTTTTTTTTTTCTCTATCCCCAGGAGGTCTAAACACTGGTTAAGTCTCTACCTCCAGGGGTCTAAATGCTCATTAAGTAAAGAACAAGACTTATTAGTTTTTCTCTTCTGCCAATGGGTCTAAACATTCAGCAAGCAAATAGTACTTGTTTAGTCTTTCTCTTCCTCCCATGGGTCTTTAAGCAAAGAACAGCACTCTGCTGAGTTTCTTCTGGTTCTCTGAAATGGAAACATGACTTCCAGGTTGCAGAAGACTTACAGCACACAACCTTCTCACCTTGTACAAGGCTTCCAGCAGACGACCTTTGGTCTTTTGCGCCACATCAGGAGTTGCTGAGTTATGACTGGTGTGCCCACTGCCTCCTGATCTGTGCATACATCACCTCACACCCCGAACGGCACCAGAGCGCTCATCCTCACCCAACAGGATTCAACCCTAACTCAGGACTGGCACCATTTTCAGGAGCAGCCCATCTGTGTGGGATGCCTTTAATAAATCATTGCTGTTAACACTCTGGGCTGGTTCTTTGTGGCCCCTTCCACTGAAACAGCTACAGTGTTATTCTATTTCATGGATGTGCCACAGGTTGGTTGGTTTATTTAATTTTTTATTTTTAGTTTTGAGACAGAATCTCTGACCCCTGGGTAGAGTGCCCAGGGGTCACGGCCCACAGCAACCTGAACCTTCTGGGCTCAAGTGATCCGCCAGCTAATTTTTCTATTTTTAGTAGAGAAAGGGTCTTGCTCTGGCTCTGGCTGTTCTCGAATTCCTGAGCTCAAGCAATCCACCCACCTCAGCTTCCTAGAGTTCTAGGGATTATATGTGTTGGCCACCAGGCCCGACCAGTTGGTTTATTTTTAATCTACTTTCCTATTTGGCAATCTAAATGCCTCCACTTTTTCCACAATACCAACACAAACATGATAATCCTGTGTGTACACATACACATAACATATAAGGATACGTGTACACACACATACACACATATGGATATAGACAGTCTCACATTTAGTTCATTATTTTTATAGGGAAGAGTTTGACTCCTGCTTTCTGTGGCAGGCAAGTCGGACAAGGAAGACTTAACACGCGGAAGAAAGGTGTCACGTGTTACCTTAGCCATTCGTATATGTGAAAATTCCGGGAGGCATCTGTGGCTCAGTGGGTAGGGTGCTGGCCACATATACCGAGGGTGGCAGGTTCAAACTCGGCCCCGGGCAAACTGCAACAAAAAAATAGCTGGGTGTTGTGGTGGGCGCTTGTAGTCCCAGCTACTCAGGAGGCTGAGGCAAGAGAATTGCTTGAGGCCAGGAGTTGGAGGTTGCTGTGAGCTGTGACGCCACAGCACTCTGCTGAGGGCAATAAAGTTAGACTCTGTCTCTAAAAAAAAAAAAGAAAGAAAGAAAACTAGCACTCTAGCTTTCCCCAGAGAAAAGGGGAAATATTTTCTGGCTGGCCAGAGGAAGAAAATATTCCTTTGCCCCCACCACATCCCTACCCCAAAACAACCCCTCAGACAAGAGGATAAGGCTGCCCCACACCACCTGCATAGGCAACATCTGGTTTACTCGGCAGCCGAGCTTTTTAGTGCAGTGACTCTTCACAGTGCTGGTACTGCCCCCTAGAGGACAATCTGAAATTTTTGGGACGTCTCTGAACCAGTGACTGAGACTGGAGGGATTTGCATGGGCACCACTGTCCTTTAGTAAGGTGGAAGCCAGGGGCACCAGACCACGTGTAGAACAGTCTCCCAATGCAACATTGATCTTCAGCCCACGTGAACTTCTAGTGTCCCTCCCACATTCATAGGGGTTAAAAACCTGTTTATAATCATCCGAGCTTAAATTTAACTTTCTTTTACAAATTAACAAAAAATATATATATATATTTGCAGTTTTTGCCCAGGGCTGGGTTTGAACCCACACCTCTGGCATATGGGGCCAGTGCCCTACTCCATTGAGCCACAGGTGCCGCCCTAAATTAACAAAATATTTTGGCATAGTTTTTACTAGACACTGAATTTTCTAGGATTCAACCACTGTGCAAATTTAGGAAAGACTGTGTCTTATTTGGTTCAGGGCTTTATTTAGATACATGTTGGAAAATCATTTCTCTGAAAAAAAGTCTGCTTATGGTATTTGATCAGTGATCGTCCATAACTGTTCTGTACACATTTGTAACCATCCCATTCTCATAACATAGAGGCCCAAGCAGCTCACTGCTCATTATGTTACTAGTGTGATCACCCAAACATTTACATATTAACTACACCTAAACATCAACTGTGCATTGATTCTAGGATCCCTAAGGATACCGACATTTGTGAATGCTCAAGTCCCTTATATAAAACAGAATAGTACCTACAATAGTACCTACTATGTACAACCTAGACACATTCTCCCATATACTTTATATCATCTGTAGCTCAGCAGCTAAGGGTGCTGGCTACGTACACCAGGGCTGGTGGGTTCGAACCCGGCCCCAGGCCTGCCAAACAAAAATGACAACTACAAAAACAACAACAAAATAGACGGGCATTGTGGCGAGCATCTGTAGTCCCCGCTACTGGGGAGGCTGAGTCAAAAAAATCCCTTAAGCCCAAGAGTTTGAGGTTGCTGTGAGCTGTGATGCCACAGCACTCTACCCAGGGCCACACGGTGAGACTCTGTCTCAAAAAAGTAAATAAACAAATAATCTCTAACATACATATAATTCCCAATACAATGAAGACACTACACAAATGGTTGTTATACTATACTGTCTTTTAAATTCGCATTTTTAATTGTTGCATCATTACTTTTCATTATTTTTTCCCCAAATATTTTTCATCTGCAGTTGGTTGAATCTGCAGAGTGTTAATGGTGTGATCATTTTTATGTATACTAACCTTCTGTAGTAATTTACTACTCCATTTACTACGCCTCTGGGTTTCCACTTGAGCATTATGTTGACTTTTAAACATTGTGTTCATCAGTAGCTGTATGGTAAAAAGGGTGTTAGAATGTATTTATTACTGAAAGGAGGCGTAATAAGAAGACAACATTTTGGCTTGTGCCTGTAGCTCAGTGGCTAGGGCGCCAGTCACACACACTGGAACTGGTGAGTTCAAACCCAGCCCAGGTCTGCCAAACAACAATGACAACTACAACAAAAAAATAGCTGGGTCTTGTGGCCGGCACCTGTAGTCCCAGCTACTTGGGAGGCTGAGGCAAGAGAATCGCTTAAGCCCAAGATTTGGAGGTTGCTGTGAGCTGTGATGCCACGGCACTCTACCCAGGGTGACATAGTAAGACTCTGTCTCAAAAAACACAAAACGCTATGAAATAGTGATGGAAAGAAAAGGTTCTAAGCTCAGTTTATCTCAAATCTAGGTGAGTAGAAAGGTGTAATAACCAAATTAGGTATCTCATGAAACTTTTTCATGTACAATTAGAGTAAGGTTCATTTCTTTTTTTTGAGACAGAGTCTCAAGCTGTTGCGTCGCCCTGGTTTGAGTGCTGTAGTGTCACAGCTCACAGCAACCTCAAACTCTTGGGCTCAAGCGATTCTATTACCTTGGCCTCCTAAGTAGCTGGGACTCCGGCCACAACGCCTGGCTATTTTTTTTTTTTTGTTCTTGTGGTTGTCATTGTTTTAGCTGGCCCAGGCCGGGTTCAAACCCACCAGCCTTAGCATATGTGGCTGGCGCCCTACCCACTGAGCTATGGGCACTGCTGTTTTTTTTCTTTTTTGAGATAGAGTCTAGCTCTCTCACCTTGAGTAGGGTGCCTCTGCATCATCATAGCTCACAGCAACTTCAAACTCTTGGCTCAAGAGACCCTCTTTCCTCAGCCTTTCAAGTGGCTGGGATTATAGGTACCCATCATGATGCCCAGCTACTTCTTCTATTTTTTTATTTTTTATTTTTTTTAGAGACTAGAGTTTCACTTTGTCACCCTCGGTAGAGTGCCATAGCGTCACAGCTCACAGCAACCTCCAGCTCTTGGGCTTAGGTGATTATCTTGCCTCAGCCTCCCGAGTAGCTGGGAATACAGGTGCCTGCCACAATGCCCAGCTATTTTTTGTTGCAGTTTGGCCGGCGCCAGGTTTGAACCTGCCACCCTCAGTATATGGGGCCAGCGCCCTACTCACTAAGCCACAGGCGCCGTCCTAGTTTTTCTATTTTTAATAGAGACAGGGTCTCTGTCTTGTTTAGGCTGGTTCAGAACTCCTGAGGTCAGGCAATCCACTGGCCTTGGCTTCCCGAGTGCTAGGATATAGGTGTGAGCCACTGAGCCCAGCCAAAACTCATATTAATAATAAAATAATAAATCGGGGCGGCGCCTGTGGCTCAGGGAGTAAGGTGCCAGCCCTATACGCCGGAGGTGGCGGGTTCAAGCCCAGCCCCAGCCAAAAACTACAAAAATAAAATAAAATAAAATAAAATAAAATAAAATAAAATAATAAATCCATATTTCAAACAGTGATGATAATTTTGAAATGTTTTGACCAACTTCTTATAAACTGTTAGGAAGTTAGCTAGATAGGAGCAGATAGGGGATGGTCAGGCTGACCTAGACTATTATGGAAATGGGGATGATTAAGACCCCATAGTTGGGCTGTTCTGGGAAGGACGTCCCAGTATGAATACACAGATATGGTCAGGTTGACCTGGAGTATTGTGGGAGTAAGATTGATCAAGACCCTGGGTGGACCATTCAGAATTTGAAAAAAAAATATGTGACTTTCCAAGGAGCAGATGACATTTTCTCAAAATTGTGTACAAAATCCCAAAACTCTGTTTTCTGGCTGGGCCTGGTGGCTCATGCCTGTAATCCCAGCACTCTGGGAGGCCAAGGGAGGCGGATTGCTTGAGCTCAGGAGTTGGAGACCAGCTTGAGCAAGAGTGAGACCCCATCTCTACTTAAAAATGAAAAACTCACAGGGGGGGCACCTGTGGCTCATCGAGTAGGGTGCCGGCCCCATATGCCAAAGGTGGCGGGTTCAAACCTGGCCTCGGCAGAACTGCAAAACAGAAAAATAGCTGGGCATTGTGGCGGGCGCCTGTAGTCCCAGCTACTCGGGAGGCTGAGGCAAGAAAATCACCTAAGCCCAGGAGTTGGAGGTTGCTGTGAGTTGTGTGACGCCATAGAACTCTACAGAGGGCGATAAAGTGAGACTTTGTCTCTGGGGTGGGGGGCAGCAGAAAAACTCAGGCAGAACCGCTTGAGCCTAAGAGTTTGAGGTTGCTATGAGGTATGATGCCATGGCACTCTACCGAGGCAAAAAATAAAGACTCTGTCTCAAAAAAACAAAACCCATGTCCTGCCATGGTGGAAAAAGAGGAAAAAAAACCAAACTGTGTTTTCCACAGGGCCTACAGTCACCAGGATGAGGCCTGGCCTGCAGTACAGGTCATTAATAAGCTCTCTCTTTCCTGCTAAACTCTTTTCCTTGTTTCATCCAATTATTTTGGCGAACACCTTGGAACCACCACGCTCCTTTAACAAAATTATGTCAGATTTTATTTTTCTCTTGTCAAGTAGCTAACAAATGTGCTGGGGGGCCTAACCAGCCACACACAAACCCCATTCCCCTCCCCCTCTTCCCTCTCCTTCTAAGACAAAGAGACAGAGGATCTAGCTAACTAATCCCCCCCACCCCCCACCTGACCAACCAGTGGAATGTGCCCCCCCCCCCCACGGCCCCATATAAAAGTGGTCTCTAACTGCCCTCCCAGATGCCATCTTTGCACTGCCCAGGTGGGTCACTCGTCTTTCAACAAATCTGGCCTGACCATCTCCTCCTTCCTTGTCTCTGGGAACCACCTTTTATACCTTTCTAAAGGTCTCCTGTAGGAATATATGTCAGTGTTGCCAAATAGCTCCCTGTCTGTTGACACATACATCATTAGGTTTGTCTTGAAAACCAGCAGATTCCCTATAGGAGTATTTTATTTGCTTATTTATTTATTTATTTTTTGTTGTTGTTGCAGTTTGGCCAGGGCTGGGTTTGAACCCACCACCCTCTGTATATGGGGCCGGCACCCTACTCACTGAGCCACAGGCGACGCCCTATTTATTTATTTTTGAGGCAGAGTCTCATTATGTTGCCCTTAGTAGAGTGCTGTGACTTCACAGCTCACAGCAACCTCCAACTCTTGTGCTTAAGCAATTCTCTTGCCTCAGCCAGCCAAGTAACTGGGACTACAGGCCCCTGACACAACGTCCAGCTTTTTTATTGTTGGAGGTGTCATTGTTGATTTTAGCTGGCCCAGGCTGGGTTCAAATCCGCCAGCCTCAGTGTATGTGGCCAGCACCCTACCCACTGAGCATGGGCGCCGCCCTATGGGAGTCCTTTAAAGCCTCTTGGCCTCTGGGTAAGGATAAGTTTAGTTAAAACTAGAGAATAACATCTGCTGTAGGGGAGTGGAAAAACCTGCCCTTTCCCCCACCTCCAAAAACTTGCCGAAAGATCGACTCACAATTGAAAGAGCTAAGGAAATTTCACCGCAAATTGTGATTCTTTGGTATAAAAAAATGTTTTGAATTAAAAGGTCTTTTTTGATCAGAAGGCACTGACCTCTCTATAAAACCTGAGTAACCTGTCAGAAAAGGCTGCAGGCCTCCTTATCACATGCAAATAGACCTGGCTCCAAGGTCATTTGAAGCACAATACCTGTCTCTTAGGTTAATTTACAAATCAATCTGTTTCCATCCATCTACACTCTCCCCTCTAGCAACCACTAGCTTCAAGTATACCTTCCAGTTTCTCTACCCCCTCCTTTCTTTCTTTTATTTTTTTTATTTTTATTTTTTTTGAGACAGAGCCTCAAGCTGTCACCCTGGGCAGAGTACCGTGGCATCACAGCTCACAGCAACTTCCAATTCCTGGGCTCAAGCGAGTCTCTTGCCTCTGCCTCCCAAGTCACTGGTACTACAGGCGCCCGCCACAACGCCAGGCCATTTTTTGGTTGCAGCCGGCGCGCCGGGCTGGATTTGAACCCGCCAGCTCAGGTGTACGTAGCTGGCGCCTTACCCGGTTGAGCCACAGGGGCCGAGCCCCCCCCACTTCTAAAAGGCATCTTTAAAAGCCACTGACCGGGCGGCGCCTGTGGCTCAAGGAGTGGGGCACTGGCCCCATATATTGGGGGTGATGGGTTCAAACTCGGCCCTGGCAAAAACAAAAAAAGCCACTGACCATCACTGAGACTTTGGGTAATCATTCTTGTGGTTGGTGTTTGGAAATAAACCTTTCTCTTATGAATCTACCATAACTGAGTTGCTCTTTCACCTAAGTAACCTAAGGGAAAAGGGCAAGTTTTGCTGTGACTCCTACACAATCAAGGCAGATTAATCAGAGAAATATTTATTTCCAAATACAAGAGTGATTACTCACTGTCTCGATGACACTCAGGTACCTTTATAGAGGCCTCTTTGAAGGGAGGGGAAGAAAGGGGAGTATAAGTGCACCTCGTGGTTGTTAGGAAGGAAGAATTGATGGGGGGAGGGACAGATTGACTTGTAAATTTACCTAAATACCTGACAGCTATTGTCTTTTTTTTGTTTTAATTGTTGCTATTGTCTTTTAAATGATTTGGGACAAGTATGCTAGCATTCAGGGGAGGAAAAGAAGTCAATTGTCCCTTTGATATTTTCATCAGGTCAGCCAGTTTTTTTTTGTTTTTTTTTTTTGAGACAGAGCCTCAAGCTGTCACCCTGGATAGAGTGCTATGGCATCACAGCTCACAGCAACCTCCAATTCTTGGGCTCAAGCGAATCTCCTGCCTCCGCCTCCCAAGTAGCTGGGCCTACAGGCGCCTGCCACAACGCCCAGCCATTTTTTGGTTGCAGCCACCATTGTTGTTTGGCGAGCCCGGGCTGGATTCGAACCCTCCACCTTAGGTGTACGTGGCTGGCGCCTTAGCGCGCTGAGCCACAGGCGCCGAGCCGGTCAGCCAGGTTTTATGTAGATAGAGGGAAAGCACCTTCCAAATGCTGTCTGATCTCCTACCGTCTTTGTCATTATTATTGTTATCATTATTTTGAGACAGAGTGTCACTCTGTCACTCTGGGTGAAGTGCCATTGTTGCAGGGCCCAGTGGAGACAACGAATACCCAAACACTGTTTTTAAAAGAAGAAGGGGCTCGGCGCCTGTGCCTCCACGGGCTCAGCCACGTACATCTGAGCTGGCAGGTTTGAATCCAGCCCGGGCCCGCCAAACAACAGTGACGGCTGCAACCAAAAAAAAAATAGTCGGGTGTTGTGGCAGGCGCCTGTAGTCCCAGCTACTTGGGAGGCGGAGGCAGGAGACTCGCTTGAGCCCAGGAATTGGAGGTTGCTGTGAGCTGTGATGCCACAGCACTCTATCCAACAGCTTGAGGCTCTGTCTCAAAAAAAAAAAAAGAAGGGATTTTGGGGGTGGTGCCTGTAGCTCAAGGGAGTAGGGCACCGGCCCCATATGCCTAAGATGGCGGGTTCAAACCCAGCCCCGACCACAAACTGCAAAAAAAAAAAAAGAAGAAGAAGAAGAAGGGATTTATTTCAGCAGGCGGAGCAAAGGCACAGAAGAATTCAACATGGCCACGCTCCCCGACGGGCTCAGGCTTCTCCTTGTTATCCCTAGTCACAAAGTTTGGAAGCAAGCGTCAGCCTCCAATCCCAGGAAGTGAAGTTTACAAGTTCCTAAGAGCTGAGTCACCATGGGGAGAACCTTGCAGGTGTTGTCCTTGGGGTCTTCTTTTTTTTTTTTTTTTTTTGAGACAGAGCCTCAAGCTGTCACCCTGGGTCGAGTGCCATGGCATCACAGCTCACAGCAACCTCCTATTCCTGGGCTCAAGCGAGTCTCTTGCCTCCGCCTCCCAAGTAGCTGGGACTACAGGCTATAACGCCCGGCCATTTTTTGGTTGTAGCCGTCATTGTTGTTTGGCGGGCCCAGGCTGGATTTGAACCCACCAGCTCAGGTGTACATGGCCGGTGCCTTAGCCCGTTGAGCCACAGGCGCCGAGCCGGGGTCTTCTTGAAAAGACCTCTGTTCTCTTAGACCTTACTTTGTGCGTATCCTCTGACACTATGGCATCATCACAGCTCACAGCAACCTCAAACCCTTGGGCTCAAGAGATCCTCTTGCCTCAGCCTCCCAAGTAGCTGGGACTAGAAATACCCACCACAGCATCAAGCGAGTTTATTTCTATTTTTAGAAGAGACAGGCTCTTGCTCTTTCTCATGCTTTTATCAGGTAAAGAAGGCCGCCTGTCACTGGCAGTCATATGCAGAGATGGGGATAGGTCCACCAAATCTTTTTGTCAGAAGGCCAGTGATTCTGGAGAACAGTAAGAGTAGCCTCTCCAGGGCAGCGCCTGTGGCTCAGTGGGTAGGATGCTGGCCCCATACACTGAGGGTGGCAGGTTTGAGCCTGGCCTGGCCAAACTGCAACAAAGAAAAAATAGCTAGGGGCAGCACCTGTGGCTCATAGAGTAGGGCGCCAGCCCCATATACTGAAGGTGGGGGGTTCAAACCCTGCCTCGGCCAAACTGCAAAAAACAGATAAATAGCCGGGCGTTGTGGCGGGCGCCTGTAGTCCCAGCTACTTGGGAGGCGGAGGCAAGAGAATCGCCTAAGCCCAGGAGTTGGAGGTTGCTGTGAGCTGTGTGATGCCACGGCACTCTACCAACGGTGATAAAGTGAGACTCTGTCTCTATAAAAAACAAAACAAAACAAAACAGTGGCTTCTCCTCTCCAAGACTATTCTTTTTTTTTTTTGAGACAGAGTCTCACTTTGTCACCCTGGGTAGAGTGCTGTGGTGTCATAGCTCACACCAACCTCAAACTCTTGGGCTCAAGCAATTCTCTTGCCTCCCAAGTAGCTGGGACTTCAGGTACCCTCCACAATACCCAGCTATTTTTAGAGACAGGTTCTTGCTCTTGCTCAGGCTGGTCTGGAACTCTGGAGCTCGGGCAATCCACCCACTTGACCTCCCAGAATGCTGGAATTTCAGGTGTGAGCCACTGCGCTGGGCCTCCAAAACTATTCTATTCTTCCATTTCCAAAACCACAGTTTCATACATAAAAGTTCAAAGCAAACACCACATTAACCCTTATTTAAAATAATAATGAGCATAACTCAGTGACCTATTACAACATTTCCAATTCAAAATTCTCCTAAATTAGCCTCCTAAACTATTCAAGATAAGCATCTTTGGGGTGGGAGCTAAATTTACAAAACAATACCAATGGAAGAAATGAGGTGAAGGTCAGGTAGGACCTAAACTGACCAGATCAGCTGTGAGGTCCTGGCCATAACCTGACTAACTTCATCTTATTCTCACTTACCGGTGCTCTCAAAGAACTCCAAGCTCAAGCAATCCACCTGCCTCAGCCTCCTAGAGTGCTAGGATTACAGGAGTGAGCCTCCTTGCCCCACCCCTCCAATGTTCTTTAATTCAAAGTATTCTTTATACCAAAGAATACCAATACTTTATACCAAAGTATAAAGTATATACTTTCCTGAGGACCTGGGACTACAGGCACCTGCCAGAAAGCCCAGCTATTTTTTTGTTACAGTTTGGCCGGGGACGGGCCAAATATAGTCATATTTGGGGGTGAAATTTCCTTTGCTCCTTCACTGCACTGGGGAGGGGTTCAGAGAGGAAAGTAGCTGCAAGGTGAAGCTTGTATTCTCCCCCGAGAAGGTGACAGATTCAGAGGGAGGAGCCCAGTGCAAACTGGTATGAATATTGGTAAGGTTTCAATACATGCTTTTTCTGCTAAAAATAAAATGAAGTAGAAATTCTAGTGTTTCCTTCCTGCATCCCAGTGGTTTTTCTTGCACATCCCTGGGGTAGATACGGCCCACTCAAATCTGGCAAAAGCACATCGTTCAAGTCTGAAGTCTGGCAGTCATTAAGTAAGCATGACCACCTGGTGGCAGCGACGTCCCACCACTGGGAGGTCTATTTTGCAAAGATAAATAAACCACTTCTAGAAAAAGTAGCTGTAAATAACAAAAGGCAGGAAGTGAACACTGACAACCGGGACTTAGTAACACATGGGTCTTTCTTCCTTTTTTGTTTTTTTTAGAGACAGAGTCTTACTTTATCGCCCTCAGTAGAGTGCTATAGCATCATAGCTCACAGCAATCTCCAACTCTTGGGCTTAGGAGATTCTCTTGCCTTAGCCTCCTGAGGAGCTGGGACTACAGGCACCTGCCAGAAAGCCTAGCTATTTTTTTGTTACAGTTTGGCCGGGGATGGGTTTGAACCCGCCACCCTCAGCATACAGGGCCAGTGCCCTACCCACTGAGCCACAGGTGTCACCCAAGTCTTTCTTCCTTCTGACCACTGAGCACCGGTGATCTCTGTCTAGCCCTTTGCTTCTGGAAAACAGCAAGGATACAGAACCCTAACATCTCCTCCAATCCCCACACCCACAAGCTTTTATTTTCTGAAATCCCCCATTCTTTTGCATTTTCTTTTCTTTTCTCTCTTTTTTTTTTTTTTTGCAATTTCTGGCCAGGCCTGGGTTTGAACCCCCCACCTCCGGCATATGGGGCTGGCACCCTACACCTTTGAGCCACAGGCGCCGCCCGGCATTTTCTTTAAAAAGGCTTGCTCAGGCTCAGTGTCTGTGGCTCAGGCAGTTAAGGCGTCAGCCACATACACCTGAGCTGGCGGGTTTGAATCCAGCCCAGTCCTGCCAAACAACAATGACAACTGCAACCAAAACATAGCTGGGTGTTGTGGCGGGCACCTGTAGTCCCAGCTACTTGGGAGGCAGAGGCAGGAGAATCACTTGAGCCCAGGAGTTGGAGGTTGCTGTGAGCTGTGATGTCACACACTCTACCCAGGGTGACAGCTTGAGGCTCTGTCTCAAAAAAAAATAAAAGGCTTGCTCAGGAAACCATCCTTTCCCACAGGACTTAGGTAAACTTGCTGTCCTCTCTCAGGACTCCCAAGATCTTCCTTGTTTACCTGAGACGAGACCAAAAACAAATCCTCCAACTCTTCAGCCTTTGTTATAATTAACTACTCAAGATTGGACCTATTTGTTCCCCTGAAAGTAGATAACCGTAGAGAAAAACATTTCCTGCTCAGCTTATTGATGGAGACGACAGCCCCAAATCGAAATCTCTCTAGCTCATTTGCTTCTCCCTGTACAAGTCTCAGGCAAGTGTGCCCTGCTGAGTCACTCTGAACTTTAGATCTAGACTGTTCTCCTTAGCTATAGCCTGAATAAAAGATAATCTCCCTTGCCTGAAGGACTTTTTTGGTTGTTTGTTTTTGTTGTTATTTTGAGACAGAGTCTCACTCTGTCACCCAGGCTAGAGTGCCTGGGTATAATAGCTCACAGCAACCCTAACTCTTGGGATCGAGTGATTCTCTTGCCTCAGCTTTCCAAGTAGCTGGGAGTACATGTACCTGCCATAGCACCTGGCTAGTTTTTTATATTTTTATTTTTTTTAATTTTTAAATTTTTTATTTATTGATTTATTTTTTGACAGAGTTGCACTTTGTTGCCCTTGTTAGAGTGCTGTGGTGTCACAGCTCACAACAACCCCCAACTCTTGGGCTTAAGCCATTCTCTTGCCTCAGCCTCCCAAGGAGCTGGGACTACAGGTGCCCACCACAACGCCCGGCTATTTTTTGTTGAAGTTGTCATTGTTGTTTAGTAGGCCCAGGCCGGTTTTGAACCCACCACCCTTGGCGTATGTGGCTGACGCCGCAACCACTGTGCTATGGGCCCCGAGCCAAGTTTTTTATATTTTTAGTGGAGACAGGGTCTGGCTCTTGCTCAGGCTGGCCTTAAACTCCTGAGCCTAAGCAATCCACCTGCCTCAGCCTCCCGAGTGCTCGGATTACAGGCATGGGCAACTGAGCCTGGCCTCTTGTCTGGATTTTGTCTTTGACACCTACCTTGATTCTTCTCTGAAGCAGCTTCACCCTCACGGAATCCAAGTGTGCTACTGAGACAGATTACTACTCACCCTGCACTGCCTCCTAGGTAAACCTTCTCTCCTGACAATGAGATACCACTTCATTTTTAGTACTTAAACTTCACAGAACATTCATCTCTTAATGTAACATTTCCAGCTAGCAACTATATAGAAAAATCTTATATTTCCATCCTAAAAATAACAGTGTTTTTAACAAAATGACATACAAGAAAAGTCTTGCATTTCAAATACTGTTGCTATTCCTTCAGGTTAATATGTCAAAAGCCTAACTTCTGGCGCAGGTGATCTTATTTGGGAATCGGGTCTTTGCAGACGTAGTTAAGATGTAGGTTAAGGTAGAGTCATGTTCAAGTAGTGCAGACCCTTACTCCCATAGGATTGTTGTCCTTTTAAGAAGCAGAGGAGGGATATGGAGACGGGCTCAGGAAGAATGCGGCATGGCAATGGAGGCAGTGAATGAAGTGATGGACCTACAAGGATTGACTGGAACATAAGAAGCTAAAAGAAGGCACGGAACATATTCTTCCTCCAAACCTTTGGAAAGAGCATGGCCTCACCAAAGCCTTGGTTTTGGCTTTCTGACTTCCAGAACTATGAGAAAAGAAATACTTGTTTTTGTTTTAAGCCACCCAGTTTCTGGTGCTTTGTTATGGCAGCCCTAGGCTGTATATAGAATAAAGGAAAAAATAAAAATCTCAGGACCTCCCCCCTCCAAATTCATTATGCCAAAAGGGAGAACTGAGTCATACAAGCACTGCCACCCTCTCCCCAATGAAATATAGAGGTCCTCTTTTGAGAAATGAGGGGTCTGGCCAGTGCGATGGCTCATACCTACAATCCTAGCACTCAGGGAGGCAGAGGCAGGAGGATCCCTTGAGTTCAGGAGTTCAAGACTGTTAGGTTGGCCAAATTAACTCCATCTTGAAAAGCCATTCTGTGAAACACGGTTACAGGTGGATATAACTCACATAAGAGAGAGACATGCTTCAGGCTCATCCTTGCACTGGCCCAACTGTCCTCGCACTGGCCCAATTACAGACCCACCCTAGAGTAATATGCTGATACTCTGATGAGAAGAACCTGCCAGTAGAGTCCCTATAATGAGATAACATCTTTGACATCCTGATGAGAACAGTTTTGTGGTCCTTGACAGAAACTAGTTCTCTCCCTCCCTAAATCCCAGCTAACATCCTTTAGATCTTAGCCCACTTGCACCCAAGTGTCAAAATAAACAATGCAGTCTTTGTTACACTTTGGTGTCCAGTGTTCTGATCTGTTCCTTTTTTCAGTTGTTAACTATCAGAGACCAGTCTGAGCAAGAGTGAGACCCATCTCTACGAAAAATAAAAAAAAATTACCAGGCATCTTGGCAGCAAGCACCTGTAGTCCCATCTACTCGGGAGGCTGAGGCAGGAGGATCGCTTGAGCCTTGGAGTTTGAGGTTGCTAGGAGTTAGGCTGACACCATGGCACTCTGGCCTGTGGCAACAGAGTGAGACTCTGTCTCTCTGTCTCACACACACATAAAATAAGAAATTAGGGGAGATGCCTGTGGCTCATCGAGTAGGGCACCGGCCCCATATGCTGAAGGTGGCAGGTTCAAACCCAGCCTCGGCCAAACTGCAAAAATAGAAAAATAGCCAGGCGTTGTGGCAGGCACCTGTAGTCCCAGCTACTTAGGAGGCAGAGGCAAGAGAATCACCTAAGCCCAGGAGTTGGAGGTTGCTGTGAGCTGTGTGACACCATGGCACTCTACCAAGGGCGAAAAGGTGAGACTCTGTCTCTACAAAAAAAAAATAATAATAAAAAAAATCAAATAAAATAAAAGAAGAAATTAGGAGTCTTAGAAACTGGTTTGTGTTTTGTTTTCTTTTTTTCTTGGTAGACAGGGTATGGGAGGTAGAAAGGAAGCCTGGTTGGCAACATGGTCTTGTTTTTCAGATAAACCTCAAGATAACAGCCCTCAGAGGAAATGTTTTTAGTCAGACCTTTCAAGGTGTCAGACTGCAAACCTGTCCCAGATCAAATAGGCTGGGCAGGCTGCATTTAACAGAGATTCTCTACAAATGCATATTTCTCCTGCCCCAGCAAGACACCCTTGCAGTACTGTTCTCGTTTGCCCCTCAACATCTCAAAATATATTTGGGGGTAAAATACTTCTGATTTTCTTCAGCTCTAGAAAAACTCCCCCATACATGGCTGGTCCGAGTGCAGTAGTGTTTACAACTAATTGATCGCAATCAGTTACAGATTTCTTTGTTCCTTCTCCACTCCCACTGCTTCACTTGACTAGCCTTAAAAAAAAAAAAAAATCCCAGGTGGCCCCTGTGGCTCAAAGGAGTAGGATGTCGCTGCCATATACAGAGGTTGTGGGTTCAAACCCTGCCCCAACCAAAAACTTCAAATAACAAAAAAAATCCCCCCATATGTCCCCTATAAAATGAGTGCATGTCACTTATAACCTTAAGACTGCAGCCTAAACAAACTCTTAAATTTTTTTTTTTTTAAAAGACAGAGTCTCACTACGTCGCCCTTGGTAGAGTGCCGTGGCATCACAGCTCACAGCAGTCTCCAACTCCTGGGCTTAGGTGATTCTCTTGCCTCAGCCTCTTGAGTAGCTGAGACTACAGGCACCTGCCACGGCCCAGCTATTTTTTTGTTGCAGTTTGGCCGGGGCCGGGTTCAAACCCACCACCCTTGGTATAAGGGGCCAGCACACTGAGCCACAGGTGCCACCCATAAACTCTTAAATTTTGAATACCCGTTTATCTCCACAGATGTAAACCAAGGAAGAGACATAATCACTCTTCTATCCACTCTGAGAAGATCACAACATTGACTATTTCCTTGAATGCCTTTTTTGAATATTCATCTTACTGAGCACCTAATAGAAATTCGCAAGAACACCATTAATTACCTCACTGCTCACCTCCTTCACTCCCCCTCTTTTTCCTATTTCTTTTTTTTTCTTTTTCTTTCTTCCATTTTTTTTTTTTTTGAGCCAGAGTCTCACTTTCTCACCCTAGATAGAGTGCTGTTAAGTCACAGCACAGAGCAACCTCAAACTCCTGAGCTCAAGTGATCTCTTCCCTTGGCCTCCCAAGTATCTGAATCTACAGATGCCCATCACAACACACAGCTCTTTTTTTTTTTTTTTTTTGAGACAGAGCCTCAAGCTGTCACCCTGGGTAGAGTGCTGTGGCATCACAGCTCACAGCAACCTCCAACTCCTGGGCTCAAGCGAGTCTCTTGCCTCTGCCTCCCAAGTAGCTGGGACTACAGGACTACAGGCGCCCGCCACAATGCCCTGCTATTTTTTGGTTGCAGCCGTCATTGTTGTTTGGC
>CAUYRH010084329.1:0-10629 GCA_963574655.1 Perodicticus potto
TACAATGTGCTGGTTTTATATACAATTTGAAATATTTTCATCAAACAGGTTAACATAGCCTTCACGGCATTTTCTTAGTTATTGTGTTAAGACATTTGTATTCTACATTTAGTAAATTTCACATGTACCCTTGTAAGATGCACTGTAGGTGTGGTCCCACCAATTACCCTCCCTCCACCCATACTCCCCCCTTCCCTGCCCTCTCTACCCCCTTTCAGCACAACTTTTTAAAAATAATGCCCAGCTATTTTCTTGTTGCAGTTGTCATTGTTGTTTAGCTGACCCAGGCCAGGCTCGAAACTGCCAGCTTCGGTGCATGTGGCTGGCACTGTAACCACTGTGCTTCAGGCACTGAGCCTCTCCTTTGGTTTTATCCATTTAAAAATGAGGAAACTGAGGTCCTAAGTATTTAAATAATTTTTATAACTGCATTTATATCCAATTATTTGATTGTAACCATGATTTATTAAACTATATTTCTTGGAGTTGGTCATGATCTTGTTTACATTGTTTCACTATTATGAACCCACTGAGAAGAGCATCCTTATATAAGTTTACACACTGAACAATTATTTCCTGAGAATACGGTCTTATACATGCAGCTACTGGATCAAAGACTACCTTCCTCAGGAACTGGAGAGAAGAGGAAGGTGGGCCTATGGCACAATTGCTTTGGTAGCTCTGGCTTACATTCAGGGGTCTTCTTCATCTCTTAACTTGCCTGTAATCCTCTTTAACTCTAAACTACTGGAGACTTGAATATTTAATATTTAAAGGTCAATTCATTTACAAGAAATTCCTCATATTACTTAAGTGTTCAATGATTCAGAGGGTTTTTTAATGGAACTTTTCAAACACACATAGAAGCATAGAGAATGGTATAATGAACTCCCAGATGCCCATCACCCAGCTTCAAGAATTATCAACACTTTTCATAACTTGTCTCATCTATTTTAAAGCCATATTAGACATCATATATCTGTCCTTCTTTATTCTAATTTTTTTATTGGAGTAAAAGTCATACAACACAAAATTAACCATTTTAGCCATTTAATTTTATTTTGTTTTATTTTTGCAGTTTTTGGCTGGGGCCAGGTTTGAACCCACCACCTCTGGTATATGGGGCCAGTGCCCTACTCCTTGAGCAACAGGCACCACCTCATTTTAGCCATTTTAAAGTATACAATTCAGTGGCATTTAGTATATAATCCAAATTTTTTTATTTGTGCACTTCTTTTTATTCTGGGTCAATTTTTTTTACAGATGTTTATTAGTCTTTTAGACAAATTTACTTTTGGTTTAGCTGATTTTCTAATATTTGTTTTCTATTAAATTTATTTCCACTGTTCATTTGATCTTCTTGTACTTTACCTAAATTATCATATTAGATAATGCATATATTTTCAGTCTTTTTTTTTTTTTTTTTTTTGCTTATATCGATGCACTTTGGCCTTAAATTTGCCTTTGTGTTGTGCTGGAGTCATATTCTACAAGCTTAAATGAAAAGCAGATTTTGCATGATCATGCACTTCTGTATGTTTTATTACCCATTTTCCACAACATTTTCCAAATGTACATGTTGAACCTTGACCTCTTCTGTGAACTCCAGACTCATACAACCTATTGTCCACTTGACATGTTCACTTGAAATTATAGTGGGCAACTCAAACTGAATGGAGTTAAAACAACTCTTGAGGATCTGTTCTTCCTTTGATTTCCTCCTTCAGTGAATGGCACCATCATTTACCAGCTGTTCAATCAAATCTTAAGATGGGAGTTATCTGCAAACTCTTTCACCATCCATGTCAGTAAGTCCCATCGCTCTACATGTACCTCCAAGATATTTCTTGCATCTATCCACCTCTTTCCATCTCCCTTGCCACCATCCTCTTGCAAGCCACAGTATGTATAACCTCTTGCCTGGACTTCTGCTAAGTAGTCAGGGATATCCCTGACTTAAAGCCTGACTAACCTGCCTAACCACAACTATTTAAGCACTTCCCTACCAACTGCGAATTGCCCACATGCTGAAAGAACTCCCAGATCCTCCCTATTAGATGTCTGCTGACTCCCTACCTATTCAGTGTCCAGAGGGTGATGCTGGGGAAACATGTATCAAGGTTACCTGAAAATTCTCAACTATCATTTCCGAAGTATATAAATGGAAGAAGTTCTAACTGCATTGAAACACACTGCCTGGCAAGGTTTGACTCCCAAAACACTGAGCACCTCTAGACCTGGCACACCTTTGACAACTGGAACCAATCACAGCAACACTTTCTCTTCTCAGCAGATGGAGACACTTCTATGGCTGAAGACCAATGGCAGAATTGAGTCTCAAAGTGAATACAGGCTTCTGTAAACCTCCAGACCCACAGCACCAATCACCTTACGTTTGCTCTGGCTGCCATCTTGAGGTACTTGACTTCAAAAAAGCAGATTCCCCTCTCTTTCTTCTGTAATGAGACTACATCACCCACTTTTTAATTTGGCTACCCTAAATTATCCTTTTATGGGAGATAAAACAACCCCCAATGACTTCTTGATGAAAAAGAAGATAACCACACATTTAGCTGCAACACACAGGACATTTTGCTCTACTGTGCCAACTAAGCCATGCTCCTCAGTTCAGCTTGTGGGAGTCAGGCACTGGCTCAACTCTCCAAGAAGCTATACATATTTAGATTCCACTCTGAATACTATGCTTTGTATAAAAGTGGCCAGTCAGGTTGCCTGTGGAGTGGTAGCATGTTTGAATAAGGAGAAGAGGGACATTTGGGCATTCCTGAACCTCTGGGGTTCCTTTCCACACTAGCTGTGTGAACTTGGACAAGCTGGGTAACTTTGCTGTGCTTCAGCTTCCTTATCAGTAAAATGGAAATAATAATAGGAAGTTTCTCACAGTATTGCAATGAGAATTAAATGAATCAACATTTGCAAAGTGGTTAAAATAGAGTGCCTGGTGCTGTAAATGCTGTGCCATAGAATACCATCATTACTACACCAAACGCTTCTCTTCAAACTTTGTGACTGTCCTTGTGGTTAGATTACATAAACCCTCATTCCTAGGCTCTTGACAGAGAATTTAATTCAAGTAAGTAGACTTAAGCTATTCTCTCCCATGTGAAGGGGGAGAGAATAATCCCTTTATGTGCTATCCAAATAATTCCTCTCAGAGAGGGGACTGCCTTTGCATTAGGAACATACCTGAAGGGATACTTCCTTAGTTGGGGAGATGAGTGAGACTCTCTGGACACAGCTGATATGTCCTGGGTCTAAAGGATGAGTAGTAGCTCAAAGACTCTGTATAAAGATAACTCGGAAATTGTGGAGAATAGAAGCACCTGTCCCAAGTGCTGGACAGGAAGCTGAATGGAAGAGAAATTGTCTTGATATTCTTTTCTGTAACTTGCTGATTGGTTTATTTTTATTGGCTGACCTTTTTAAAAAGTACTTTCTTTTAATGTTATTTAGTGCAGCACATGCTCAATTAAAAAGAAACAGCTTTCTGGGCAGTGCCTGTGGCTCAAAGGAGTAAGGCGCTGGCCCCATATGCCAGAGGTGGTGGGTTCAAACCCAGCCCCGGCCAAAAAAAAAAAAAGAAGAAGAAGAAGAAACAGCTTTCAAGCAGAGAAGAGGAAAAAATAAAAGTGAAAATTCAGGCAGCGCCTGTGGCTCAGTGAGTAGGGCGCCAGACCCATATGCCAGAGGTGGCGGGTTCTAACCCAGCCCCAGGCCAAAAACTGAAAAATAAATAAAATAAAATTAAATTAAATTAAAAAAAAAAAAAAGAAAATTCCCCAGCTCCCCACAGCCCAATCTGGTGTATATTCTTCCAAACCTGCTTTTATACAAATACAAACATATATATTCATGTTCTTTTCCTATAAAAGTTGGGTTGCGCAGCACCTGTGGATCAAAGGAGTAGGGCGCCAGCCCCACATGCCGGAGGTGGTTGGTTTAAACCCAGCCCCGGACAAAACCTGCAAAAAAAAAAAAAAAAAAAAAAAAAGTTGGGTCACAGTAGGCACATGGTTCTGAGATTCTCTTCCTTGTCATCTGTTGTGCTGGAATGAATTTTCCCAACTGTCCAAATCTTCAAGATTCTGCTACCTTGGGCAGCACCTGTGGCTCAGTGAGTAGGGCGCTGGCCCTATACACCAAGGGTGGTGGGTTTGAACCCAACCCCGGCCAAATTGCAACAACAACAAAATAGCCAGGTGTTGTGGCGGATGCCTGTAGTCCCTGTTGCTCAGGAGGCTGAGGCAAGAGAATCGCCTAAACCCAAGAGATAGAGGTTACTGTTAGCTGTGATGCCATGGTATTGTAAACTGCTACCTGCCTTATGTTGGCAGCTCTTTGGACTAGTTGATTTCTATCAACATTTTCTCTCGCTGAAAGGAAGAAACTATAATTTCACCTCACTACGTTCATATAGTAATATTAATAATGGCTACTGCTATGGTGCCCCTATTCTGTGTCAGCCAATCTCCTTGGTGCTTTACTCACAACAACAATCATTCCTCACAACAACCCCTTGGAAGTCAGTCCTATTACACATAGGTTCACAGATGAGGACTCAAGAGGCCCAAAAGGTAAAGAGTAGAAAGTTAAGATGGAAAGTAAACATGTCAGATGCAAAACTCACACCTACGGTGTCTTTTCAAATATTCACAAAACTTATGAGGGAGCTATTACCATAAATGAGGAAACTGAGGCTGCAGTATTCATAGAGCATGCAGTGTCCCTGCTCTCTGCTGGGATGAAGCCACTGAGGGTCTAATAGTCTTTTCATTTCATAAGTATACCCTTTTCGGTAAAATATTGATGAAATAAAGTAAGCAATCAGAAAAAAATGGAGACACACATGATGTTCACTGATAGGGAGACTTGATATATTAATAGTAAAGATGTCAATTCGCTCCAAAGTCATCTAAAGGTTTAACATAATTACTATCACAATCTCACGGCAGGGCACGGTGGTTTACCTATAAACCTAGCACTTTGAGAGGCCAAGGTAAATGAATCACTCGAGCTCAGGAGTTCAAGACTACCCTGAGCAAGAGTGAGACCCCATCTCTACTAAAAATAGAAAAATTAGCTGGGCATGGTGGCAGAAGCCTGTAGTCCCAGCTACTTGGGAGCCTGAGGCAAGAGGATCAGTTAAGCCCAAGAGTTTGAGGTTGCTGTGAGCCATTCGCCATGGTACTATAACCAGGGGGACAGAGTGAGACTCTGTCTCAAAAAAAAAAAAAAAAAAAAAACACTAAGAAATATTTTTAAATAGATGTATAAATTTATTATAAAATTGATAAGGAAAAGCAAAGGAACTAGAATAGCTAAAACAATTTTGAAAAAGAAAAACTGGGGGGAATTACTCTATCAGATGGTAAGACTTACTATATAGCTAAAGAAAATTGAGACAGTGTGATATTGTAGCATGTACAGTGATTGAGACATGGATCAGAGTAAATGAAGAGCGAACCCAGAAAGAGACCAACAAAAATAAACCCAAATGATTTTTGAAAAAGGTGCACAGAAACTCAATGGAAAGACAGCTTTTCAAGAAGTGGTACTGGAACAAATCAACATTCAGAGGCAAAAAAAATAAAAACAAAGAAATTTGACCTTAACTTCATACCAGCTACAAAAATTAACTCAAAAATAGATCACAGACTTAAATGTAAAATGTAAAACTATGAAACTTTTATTTATTTATTTATTTTGAGACAGAGTCTCACTTTCTTGCCCCTAGTGGAGTGTCATGGCACCATAGCTCATAGCAACTTCAAACTCTTAGGCTCAAGTGATCCTCTTGCGTCAAGCCTCCTGAATAGCTGGGAGTACAAGTGCCCACCACAATGCCCAAGTATTTTCTTTTTTAGAGACAGGGTCTTGGTCTTGCTCAGGCCGGTCTTGAACTTGTGAACTCAAAGCATCCATCCACCTTGCCCTCCCAGAGTGCTAGGATTACAGGAGTGAGCCACTGCACCTGGCCCTAAAACTATGAAACTTTCAAAAGAAAATGTAAGTGAAAATCTTCAGGACCTAGATCTTACCAAAAAAATTCTTAGACAAGACACCTGAAGGAGCTAAGGAAATTTCACCCCAAAATAGGACTCCTTGGTATAAAGACTATTTTGAGTTAAAGGCCATTCATGATCAGGAAACACTAAAGGAGGGCTTTCCTCTATCTACATAAAACTGGAGTAACCTGACTGGGAATCAAGAGGCTCCTGACTTTCTTATTACATGCTAATAGATCTGGCCCTAAGGTCCTTTGAAGCACAATACCTGTCTCTCAGGTTAATCTACAAATCAATTTGTTTTCACCCATCTACACATCCCCGCCCCCTCCAGCAACCACTTACTGCACCTATACTTTCTACATTCTCCCCTCTCCCTTTCTTTTTTCTTTTCTACTTTTTTTTTAGTGACAGAGTCTCACTTTATCGCCTTCGGCAACCTCCAACTCCTCGGCGTAGGTGATTCTCTTGCCTCAGCCTCCCCAGTAGCTGGGACTACACTTTCACCACAACGCCCAGCTATTTTTTTGTTGCAGTTTGGCCAAGGCTGGGATTAAACCTGCCACCCTCGGTATATGGGGCCAGCGCCATGCCCACTGAGGCACAGGCGCCGCCCCCTTCCCTCTCCCTTTCAAAAGGCATCTATAAAGGTCTCTAACCCTCACTGAGACTTTGAGTAATCATTCTTGTGGTTCCCCCCATGCGCATGGTATTTGGAAATAATCCTTTCTCTCATTAATCTACTGTAATTGTGAGTAGATCTTTCAGCAAACCAACCAAGGGAAAAGATCAGGTTTTGCTGTGATCCCTACACACAAAAAGATATAACAAAAAAAAATATAAATTAGACTTCACCAAAATTAAAAATTCTTGTGCTGTAAAATCCCGTTAAGAGGACAAAAAAAAAAAAAAAAAAAACAAGTCACCAACTGGAAGAAAATATTTACAAACCACATATCCAACAAAGGATTGATAAGTATCGAATTAGAAGATGAGGGAAAGCTATGACAGAATTTCATCAAAAAATAATATACACATGGCAAAGAAGAACATGAAAATTTGTTCAACAACATTATTCATTAAGAAAATACAAGTTAAAACCACAATAAGCCGGCGGTGCCTGTGGCTCAAGGAGTAGGGAGATGGCCCCATATACCAGGGGTGGTGGGTTCAAGCCTGGCCTTGGCTAAAAACTGCAATAAAAAGTAAACAAACAAACAAACAAACAAAAAAATGCAATAAGCTATCATTATACACACATTAGAAGGGCTAAAATAAAAAATAGTAATACCAAATGTTAGCAAAGATGTGAGAAAATGGATCTTTCATACAATGCTGTTGGGGATATATAAACAGTAGGGGTCTGGAAATCACTCTTGCAGTTTCTTATAAAACTAAACATGCATTGGGCGGCACCTGTGGCTCAGTGAGTAGGGCGCCGGCCCCATATGCCGAAGGTGGCGGGTTCAAACCCAGCCTCGGCCAAACTACAAAACAAAAAAATAGCCGGGCGTTGTGGCAGGCGCCTGTAGTCCCAGCTACTCCAGAGGCTGAGGCAAGAGAATTGCCTAAGCCCAGGAGTTGGAGGTTGCTGTGAGCTGTGTGACGCCACAGCACCCTACTGAGGGCGATAAAGTGAGACTCTGTCTCTACCAAAAAAAAAAAAAAAAAAACTAAACTAAACATGTATTTATCACATCCCCCCACAAGTGTACTCTTGGGTATTTATCCCAGAGAAATGGAGACGTATGTTCACATAAAAACATGTATGCAAATATGCATATTCATAGCAGGTTTGTTTGTAGTAGCAAAACCAAGAAACAACCCAAATGTCCTTCCATTGGTGATTGGATAAACAATATCTGGAAAACAATATCTACCCAATGGAATACTACTGAGCAATAAAAAGGAACAAACTATCAATACACACAACCACCCAGACAACCTCAAAAGCATTACATTTCATAAAAAAAGTCCATCCCAAAACATTACATAGTAGGGGATTCTATGTACATAATCACATTCTCAAAGTTACAAAATTTTAAAGATCAAGGACAGATTGCCAGGGTAAACGGATGGGGCAGGATGGACAGGAATATTAAAAGAGAAACACAAAGAAGGTGATTGAACAGTTTGATATCTTGACTGTGGTGGTAGTTACACAAATTTATACATGGAACAAACCACATAAAGCTACACATCCATGCACATGAATGCATGTAAAAATGGCATAAACAATAAGGTCTACATTCGAGTTACCAATTTCCTGGATTTGGTATTATACTGTAGTTATAAAGTATCACCATTGGGGGAAGCTTAGTGACAGGTACATGGGACTCTATGTAGGTCATTATGAAAGTTTTGATATACACAAAGATCAAGAAACATAAAATCCATGCAGATAGAAACAAATGAACCCCCACCCCCAGCAATACCCAGTAAGCCCAGCAAGTTTAAACTTGCATGGGTAAATCACAAAGGATACTGTAAACTGTTTCTTGGAAGCAAAATAATGGACCATAACACAGTCTGTCTCAAAACTTTCATAGTGATCAATGTATGTACTACTTTTCCATCTTCCTGTGAGCCTATAATTACTTTAAGCCTATAATTACTTAAAATAATTTAAATAAAAAAGCTAGTGTGGGATTCCAGAATTGCAGAAAGTAGCCTTGGTGAATTTCATTAATAGAATTGTTCTTTCTGTGATAGTTGTTTTCCATGCATAGCTGGGGTAGTTTAAAAATTCCTCCTCCTTTTGACAAGTTTTGTAAACAAGTGTTGAAAGGAAGTACATTAATGTTTCTTTTAAAAATACTAATAGGGCGGTGCCTATGGCTCAGTGGATAGGCAGCCAGTCCCATATACCGAGGGTGGCGGGTTCAAACCCAGCCCCAGCCAAACTGCAACAAAAAATAGACGGGCGTTGTGGTGGGCACCTGTAGTCCCACCTGTAGTCCCACCTACTTGAGGGGCTAAGGCAAGAGAATCGCCTAAGCCCAGGAGTTGGAGGTTGCTGTGAGTTGTGTGATGTCACAGCACTCTATCAAGGGCGATCGAGTAAAACTGTCTCTACAAAAAAAATAATAATAATAAAATAAATAAAAATACTAATAGTTATTTTAATAATATATTTATTGGAGTTTGGCCAGGGCTGGGTTCGAACCCGCCACTCTTGATATATAGGGCCAGTGCCCTACTCACTGAGCCACAGGTGCCACCCAATAATATATTTAAAAATAAAAACTATATGCACATGGTAAAAAATTAATATTTTTAGACCCTACACATTACAGATCTGTCAATATTGACTGTATTAGAAATCAAAACGGAAATTTTTAAAAATATTTATGAATGCATTTAAAATAATAAACCTAAATAATAAACCTACCAATCATCATAAATAAAATTTTATTAAAATAATTACTTTTTTTGTTTAGAGATAGAGTGTCACTTTATCGGTTTTGGTAGAGTGCTCTGGCATCACAGCTCACAGCAACCTCCACCTCCTGGGCTTAGGCAATTCTCTTGCCTCAGCCTCCCAAGTAGCTGGGACTACAAGTCCCTGCCACAATGCCCTGCTATTTTTTGGTGCAGTTTGGCTGGGGTTGGATTCACACCCGCCACCCTCGGTATATGGGACCAGCGCCCTACCCACTGAGCCACAGGCACTGCCCAAAATAATTGCATTTTAAATAACAAAAATTTAGAAATGTTTTACATTTTTGCAAATCTCTTAAATGTCTGTCTTAATATAGGCAGCTAGAACCTCATATTTGCTTCTGCGTTTAATGTGGTTATATGCTGTTTTGGTTGAAGGACATGAAGAAAACTCAACCTTATTGAGATACATAGTTCAAAAAAAAGAGGATTTCTCAAGATACCTAGAAAGGGTCTCAATCTTAGGTGGCTCCAGATCACACATTGAGAACCACTGTGCTGGAGATACATATTGAAATATTTATAGATAAAAGGTTAGGATGTCTGTAATTTGCATTAAAGTACTCCAATACTTTGAGAGTGTTAGATAATTGCACCACTTCGGCTCCCTAGCCCGATTATCCACTGAAAAGCTCAAACTTACCCTTACCGCTTACCCTTACTTACCCCTACCGCCCTTCACACCAGAGCGGTAACACCTTATTGGCTGTTCTACCATCCCGACACCTCCCCTGAGTCTATGTAAGGTGCTCTTGTCTTTTGTTCGCTCTCTCTCTTCACTTCTCCTCTCCTCCTCCTCTCCCCCGTCCCCTGTGTGTCTTTTCTCCCTCTCTCTCTCTCTCCCCTCCTCCTTAATGCTGCTCTGCAGCTTCCCCACCAATAAAGACCTTTCATACAAGCCTTGGTGGTCTGTAACATCTCTGCTGGTCAAGTGCCATCTTTCCTCTGGTGTCAGAAGTGGGATCTAATTAGGGAATGCTCCAAGTTCCTGAAAGCTCCCTACCATCTTCTTGCACTCCCAGCACTCACCACCATCTTTGGCTTGTGTTCAGCCGCCAACGTGCCATAACCAGCACGCAACACCATCTCCTCTGAACTCAGTAAGTACCCCTATAGGAGGGAGTTTTCCTAAATCATGGGCTAGGTTGCTTACATTCCTGGC
>CAUYRH010084334.1:0-42905 GCA_963574655.1 Perodicticus potto
GTAACTGTGGGTCCACACCTACAGTGCATCTTAGAAGCGTACAGGTGAACCTTACTAAATGCAGAATACAAATGTCTTCATACAATAACTAAGAAAATGCCATGAAGGCTATGTTAAACAGTTTGATGAAAATATTTCAGATTGTGTATGAAACCAGCACACTGTACCCCTTGATTGCACACAGCTACGATTCAATAAAAAAAAAAAAAAAAAAAAGGAGCACTCTGTTAGCCATCATATGGCTTCTTTGACCAGTACCTGAATGACCGTGGGAACATGGGGAAAATCATGCACTTGAGGCAATTAACTCTATTATAGAAAGGTAATGTGTTCCCTTGTAGAAAATACTCGGCACGTGTAATGTTTTGTGGCATCCGCCCCCTCACTCATGCACCTGAGATCTGTAACCTACAGTGCTGGCCGCTTATCACACAGATGCAAATGAGACAGACATCTTATAAATAGTTTAATGTTTTGAAACGTTTCAAATGCCGTATCTCAAATGATAATGCAACTGTTGCTTTGACTCCTACTGTCTCCTATGCCTTGATGCTGCAAAACAAAATATAATGAACATTAAGGAAATGTGTTTGGGAAATTTGGGAAAATATGTTATCTTACATGAGGACCCTTTTCTCAGCTCAAAAATAGTTTGGTAATCAAATAAGGAAACAAAACTCCAGATAATAAGACTTATGGAGCAAAGTGAGAGCTACTTTGAAATGCACGCAGACTTCAGGGGTGGAGGCTCTGTCTGTCTCTCCAGCTTCAGCTGCTTGCATCTGCCTGCCTGGTCTCCAGGCCCCCAAATGCTTCCTTGCATGTTCTTTCCTGATGTGCCACTGAGGTCACCTCTTCCTAGTGGTGGCACTTTGTGGACGGAACGGCCTCTTTCATCCGGGCTCAGTATTTCTGTACTGCCAGTGTTGGCATAAGGATGCCTCAGCTTCATCAGGAAGCTTTCCCCACCCCTTTTCCACTACAGCCAGTTTAGAGCCCTCATCTGGGTTCACATTTGGGTTAGCCAGAAAATGCATCTATCACCGGACACCAAAGGTGGAGAGTGAGGGTTGTCCAGACCCTTCCTGCTGGAAGAAAGGGACCCCTGAGGATGTGCACACAGCAGTTCCAAGCCCCAAGGCGAATGTGCCTTTGAGGTTTCCGAGTGCTGCCCAGCTCCGGCTCTGTCCTCTGCCGCAGTCTGGCTGTGCACCCAAGGCCTAAGGAAGCAGAAATTCAGCACATTAGAATCATAGTGTTCAGATGGTATAGATTGGATCTGGCAGGGGTGCCCAGTCAAATAAGGAAAATAATATGATCATCGTGGTCGTATCCACCATTTAGGGGGAGTGCATTCGAGCAGATGCTTCTCCTCATAGGACAGAAACTCCCACTGAGCATGGACGGTGCAGCCTGAGCCGGGGCCCTTGGACCCCAAAGCCTGTGCACCGTACACACTTCCTCGCCTTAATCACCACAACCCCGAATGGTGAGATCACAGCTAATTCAAAACATTGAACAAGGTTTGTCCACTGTTTCTTTTTCCTAAGGAACGGCAGATTTTCAAGAACTTTATTTTTTATTTTTTTGGTTGTTCCCTTTTCACTGACCGTACTAAGCTGACACAAACACACATGGACACATATATAAATAATTATTATTCTTAGTCAATCTTTGAAGGCTTATATAGGTTGAAGAGTGGTAGAAGTCTGGGTTTATTTCCCGTATTGGTCTCCTAGAAATACTATAAAAGTGTCAGAAGTGAATCAGCCGCCTGTTTGCCTTCCTGTTCTCTATTTCCAGTGAAAAGATGGACGCAGTCAGGAAAACAGTGGGTGCGTCAGTATCACATCAACAGTAATCTGGCAATGCCTGGGGTCTGCAGGGAACTTGTATTATATGACCCAAGCTTGAATGTTTTATGCAGAAATATGTTTCTTTCCTTGCAGAGAAACTGTAAACTGTACCTTACTAGAAGATTGCATTCCCTCCCTTTCTCTCCCATCCTTGATTTCTTAACTAAATTTATGTTTGGTTAACACAGACTAACACCCAGGAGTGACGTTAGGCAAAAGGAGGAAATATTTTAAAGTATGACACAGGTTTGAAGTTCCCCAAGGAAGGCGTTGGCACTCTAGGGCCTGGAGAGTGATCGGGAAGTAACACAAGTGTTTGTGCAGCCGGGTTCTGGCCACCTCTCTGCATGGAAAAACAGGCTTCTCTGCACGCTTGGCCCACCCAAAACAGCCTTCAAATCATAAGCACTTCGGCCCAGCAATTCAGATTGACTCATTCAGCAAGTATTCACTTCCAAGTGCCTGTCTCCTGTGTCTCAATTATAAATATGGACAGAAAAATCAGGCTAAGAAATGAACTGACTCTCCCTAACTCAAATGTTCGATTCTGAACTAATCGTCTTCATCCAGGCAGAAGCCGGGGAGGCATGCACAGAGGAGAGGTCACGGGAAGGCAGAGGGAGCAGGTGGCTGTCTCAGCGCCCAGCACGGCAGGCTCAGGAGGAGCCAGCCCTTCTGACACCTTGGTCTTGGAATTCTAGCCTCAGGATCTAAGAAAAAATAACAAATCTCTGCTGTTTAACCACCCAGTCTGTGACACTTGAAAAGTAAGGCAGCCCTCATACATAGGATGAACAGACAAATGCACCAATCCACATGTGGGTGTGGTGCGCTGTGTGAGTGTGGCACCCGCAGTCTCAGAGGCGGCAGAGTGACAGAGCTGCAGGTCCATTTCCTAAGAGGGAGGTAAAAATAGTGCACCGATCTAATTTTTAGAAGCTGTTGGTGTTTCCTCATTTGTTGCTTCTTTTTGCATTCTTCTTCCCCCCTTACCTATTTTTTTTTTCTCTGTAGAACGTGAAGTTGGTTTTCCTTAATTCTGAAAGCCATCTGGACCCTTGCTCTGCTTTTGAGCTCCATGTTTACAACACTACTCTTAATAGGTAAACCAGGTTCTATCGCTCACGTTCAAATTTATCTCGTTAAAACTGAATTAATTTATACTCTGAACAGACCTTTTTGTCCTCCTTAAGCACTGCCACTATAACTCTAATCTGTGGAAATATATGTGTAGCCATTTTTTAGTCCCCCCACCCTTTTTTTTTCAGACAAAGTCCCACTCTGTTGCTCTAGGCTAGAGTTCTGTGGCGTCAAGCCTAGCTCACAGCAACCTCTAACTCCTGGGTTCAAGTGATCCTCCTGCTCCAGCCTCCCGAGTAGCTGGGACTACAGGTGTCCGCCACCACATCTGGCTAATTTTTCTGGTTTTAGGTCTTGCTCTTGCTCAGACTGGTCTTGAACCCCTGAGTTCAAGGGATCCTCCTGCCTTGGCCTCCAACAGTGCTGGGATTACAGGTGTGACCTACAGTGCCCAGACTCACTTTTGCGTCCTTGGTATCTTGTTGACTTCAGGTGTCTCTGCCCAGTATCTTTGGCCTAAACTATCAAGAACCAAACAATCCTACTTACTTTTTCTTCAAAATGTGTCTTTTCATCCAAGTCCTCACATCCAAGAGAACAATGAAAAGCCAAGCATTGTTGTTAAATAACAGAACTTAGAAATATGTAAATAGACATTTTATAAATGTTTGCAGAAACTGACAGAAGTGGCTCTGTGGGATCCAGTACTGTTTAATACTTTTATTACAAAAAATGCTAAAGAGTTCTGGGTAACCATTGACAAGCAACTTTTAGCTCATTTCTACTGAGCAGCTAAAATATTTAAAGGAAAAATTTATGACTCAGCAAGGGGTTAAAACAAAATTCAAAACATTAAAATGCAGTAAGTGCATATGGACCACTTCTGTTTTTCTCTATCAAAGAATAAAGAAATATCATTAAATATTTTGGATAGACTCGTAGGGTAGAAAAGTGACTCTCAAAGAATATTGCAATAACTTCAAGAGCTGGGAAAATATTTGATCCAATCCACAACTCCGGAGAGTATCCCCCAAACCCCGACTATCCCAAGTAGAACCTGGGTGAGCTGGTATCTGGGGGAAGTTTTTATTGGGGATGGAAGTGAGGCGAAGTGAGAAAAGCGGAAACAGCAGCAGGGCAGTGGGGTTGTGCATGTTTGAAGGGGACGGTGGCTGTCCCCAGTCATCACAAGGGTCACAGCTGAAGCCCCATAACAGAAGACAGACTAAGAAGAGAAAGGCATTTCAATTTATTTCGTTCAAGTTACAAGTTCTACATGATGTGGGGACCTTTGGGAATGACACAAAGAGAGAGGGGAGAGCCTGTATTACCGCGCTTGGGGGTGATGAAGAGAGGGCAGAGACGGGGAAACAGAACTGGAAGGCGAAAGGGAACGACTTGCAGGTGACAGCCGGGGAAGGCTTGGCGCCGCCTCTGTGCAGGTCGCCTGTGTCCCCCGTTTTCAGAAACCAGCTGTGCCTTTGCTCTGGGTATAGGGCATCTCGCCCCGAGTGTCTTATTATAACCTGCTCTGGGAACAAATTTCAGTATATGCTTTCTTAAATCCTCTCCCTTAAATAATTAATACCTTGAACTTTTGAGTTGTTTCCCAGAAATAGTAGATTTTCTGTAAGACAAAGCAGCAGATTCCGGAGGCCCCTGGGAGGACTTCCTGGCACCAACAGTCACCACCTCACAACCTACCCTCACGCAGCGACCTCGTGTTAGTCACACCGTGACCTGCCCCCAGCCAGGCGGCCCTCCTTGGAAAGCCCATGGACTCTGTTAGTGGAGAGATGGGTTTGAAGCAGCTCCTCTGTTCTCGCTAAAGGACCGTTTTTATATTAACAATTCCTTTCTTCCCTGTCAATCCTCTTTGTCTCAATAACTGGATCTCTGTTTGGGGACCAACTGGTCTCAGCTCAACATCCCTTGCAGTTTTCATCATTGTGATCTGCCCCTGGGCAGCGGGCAGGGGAAGATGACCAGGGCCTCCCTCCTTACTGATTCTACACAGTCCTGTGCTACAGGGCCGTGTGTCCGGAGCTGCATCAGGATCCTGTGACCTAAAATACCTGGTGCATTAGGATTTGTCAGACCTACATCTATCACGGCACGAACACCACGCCCCTCATTATCACTGAATCTCAAGTACATACGTAACCTACACCGTCCAACAATAAATGCCATATGGACACAAAGATTGGTGGCGAATCTTGTTTGTTTCTTATTGCTGTTGTAATAAATGATCCAAACTTAGCTGCGTAAAACAACACAGGTGTATTCTCTTAAATTTGTGGAAGTCAGGAGTCTGGTGGGGCTACCAGGAGCCTTATGAAGGAAGAAAGCTCCGCTCTTTATGAAGTCTCAAGGAGATTCCGCCTTCTGGCCTTTTCCAGCTTCCAGAGGTTACCTGTATTCTGTGGGTTCTGGGACCCAGCAGTGGCCAATTATTTCTGTGATTCTGACTTTACTCCCATCTAAGAAAGTGTGTGATTTTACTGGGCTTCCTGAGGAAATGTACTAGAATCTCTTTATCCTTAGCCATCTGAGGTGGTAACATGGAGAAAACACTTTCTGAGACAGTGCTGCTCACCATGGTTACTCCAGATCATCAATAGTGCTCAACACGGTGTCACAGTTACTCCAGACCATCAATAGTGCTCACCACGGTGTCACAGTTACTCCAGATCATCAGTAGTGCTCACCACAGTGTCACAGTTACTCCAGACCATCTGTAGTGCTCACCACAGTGTCACAGTTACTCCATATCATCTGTAGTGCTCACCATGGTGTCACAGTTACTCCAGACCATCTGTAGTGCTCACCACAGTGTCACAGTTACTCCAGACCATCTGTAGTGCTCACCATGGTGTCACAGTTACTCCAGATCATTAATAGTGCTCAACACGGTGTCACAGTTACTCCAGATCATCAATAGTGCTCACCACAGTGTCACAGTTACTCCAGACCATCTGTAGTGCTCACCACGGTGTCACAGTTACTTCAGATCATCAATAGTGCTCAACACGGTGTCACAGTTACTCCAGACCATCTGTAGTGCTCACCACAGTGTCACAGTTATTCCAGATCATCAATAGTGCTCACCACAGTGTCACAGTTACTCCAAACCATCTGTAGTGCTCACCATGGTGTCATAGTTACTCCAGACCATCTGTAGTGCTCACCATGGTGTCACAGTTACTCCAGATCATCAATAGTGCTCAACACGGTGTCACAGTTGCTCCAGATCATCAATAGTGCTCAACATGGTGTCACAGTTACTCCAGACCATCTGTAGTGCTCACAATGGTGTCACAGTTACTCCAGATCATCAATAGTGCTCAACACGGTGTCACAGTTACTCCATATCATCTGTAGTGCTCATCATAGTGTCCCAGTTACTCCACATCATTAGTAGTGCTCACCATGGTGTCACAGTGATTCCAGATCATCTGTAGTGCTCACCATAGTGTTCCAGTTATTCCAGACCACCTCTGGTGCTCTCCACAGTATCAGTTATTCCAGATCATCTATACTGCTCACCACAGTGTCACAGTTACTCCATATCATCTGTGGTGCTCACCATGGTGTCACAGTTACTCCACATCATTAGTACTGCTCACCATGGTGTCACAGTTATTCCAGATCATCTGTAGTGCTCATCATGGTGTTGCAGTTACTCCAGACCATCTCTGGTGCTCTGCACAGTATCAGTTATCCCAGATCATCTGTAGTCCTCACCATAGTATAAGTTATGCCAGATAATCTGTAGTCCTCACCATAGTATCACGGTTATTCCCGATTATCTCATAAGGTAGAGTATAGAAAACATAAATATTCAGATTAATTATCCCATTGTATTCAAATTAGAGAATGTGGCTAAAGTTTGAGTTTCAGGAGCATGAATTGATCCTGAGGTCATTCATACAATTCTCTATTGTTGAGGAACAAGTAAAGGGGATATACAAGAGCTGTGGAAGAATGTGGCAGTGATTCAGGGCCTAGGAAAGTGTCTGGGACAAGTTGTGGGAATGCTTGTTACCAGAGTCAGAGTCATTAGAATACCTCTTACGGAATAGAAGTAGACAGTGTCATTCAAGTAGCACTTGAAACACTCAACTCATGTCGAAAGAACATTTTTCATAGGTTTAGAGTGAGAGGCTAAGACTACCCAGTACCCAGCTTAAGTTGGATGGAAGGGAATGGGAGAATAATGCCCACATGGACACTTGGGCCCACATGGACACCTGGACCCACATGAACGGGACACCATGGTCCATGTGGATAAGACTGCTGATTCTGCCTCTGCCACTCAGGGTCTGAACTTTAATTTCCACAGTCTCTGCTCTAGCCTGAATTCTCATCCCAACACATGAGTTACTTTCCAAAAACTTGCAGTATCCTGGAGGGGCCACGGATCTGGTCTTAGTAGAAAATTTATTCTAGATCATCTTTTAACTTGCAAAAAGCTAATTAGGAGAGAGGAAAAGGACATTCTGAAAGAGAGACTCACTTGAACTTCAACATGGGGCTGAAACTGAAGACCGAAATCCCTACTGCCCCTCTAGTCAATGCCCAACTGATCAGTCCCATTTCAAACTGGTTCGTTTTCCTGATAGAGACTTGAATGAGAAGAAAGCATTTAAAGAAATCAGCAAGCCCCTTTCTGCCCATTCTGGTGAGAACCACATTCAGAGGCAAGAATCAGAGTCCAATCCAAATGAGGAGGAGAATTCCAAGGAAACAAGCCCAAAGCCAGAAACAGCACCACTAGGTCAGAATTGGAGTCCTGTTTTGGTGGGAGGAACTGCAAGAGGAGAAAAATGAGTTCCCGGGACAGCAGCCACGATAGAGCAGCAGGCTTCTGTGCAGAAGATGATTCAACACACCTTCTGGAAAGAAACACACTGTGTTTCTTTCCAGAAGATGGAAAGGTGGAATGGATGACGGGGCCTGGAGTAGGACTCCTAAAGGAACTAGTATAATACGACCCATTCAGAATGGTGGATTCTGGGTTTCCTAGAGAGCTAGGATTACTGACAGATTCACGTTTCATGTTGGACGTTTGATATCTTTTGGATGTTTTATGAGATCCATATGTGTGTATAACATAAAATATGACAAAATGAATATATATTGATATCTCCTCCTTTGAATGCAGGAAAGGATACAGATCTCCACTTTCTCCTAGCCCAAGTTGATAGAAGGTCTATGCAAACCTTTAACAGAATTTTTTTTATGGAGCAACATTTACGCTTTTTTCATTTAATGAAATCATAATGAAATTCCCATGTCGTTGTTGATTACTTTTTATTTTCTTCATATAAAATTTAAGATAATGTATACGAAATGCTTATTGATCGTATTTATTCTTCACTTGGCTAGTATTATTTGCTTTTCAAAACTTATATGTTTTAGTTAATTTGTTTTTAGAATATTAAATCTAGCATAGGGCTTGTCATTCTTTACCTATTGTTAGATTTTATTTCATGTATTTTCTATTGAACTTTCCAGTAAGATCTTGTGATATTTCATCATGTAAATGTACTTACCTTTTATGTAGGATAAATAAAATATTAGAACGATTAAAAAATAAAAGCAGAGCAAAAAAAGGCATACAGATATTCTTAACCTGTACACACTGGGGGAGTTGCCTGGTAAGCAGCTTATGAACTGGGAATTTGGGGGTTGGGGGAAAATAAAGAGTGACAAGGGACAAAGGACGTATCCCAAAAAGAGATTAATGTAAATAGTTTCTTTTACAGTGAAAGGGTCTGTTCAGGTATGGCAACGTTCTTGGTCTTATGGAGAGGGGAATAAGAAACAATTATTCTCCTTGGTGGGTCTGGAAGAGAAGAGGGGAGTCCTTGGGAGGCCAGACAGACCTCGCTTCTGTATTTATGGAACAGATGCCAGGGTCTCACGGCAGCTCTGATGCTGCCGCTACTGGAGGCTGTCGACTTAAGAGCTTCCTTGGTATTTTCACGGGCTTCCTCTGCAGCACCTCTCAGAGCAGTTCAATTCACAGCTGATGAACTTCTTCCATTCTTGGAGGACAGAGAAAATAACCCCTTTGGCTTTGTGTCCCCAGTAGACGCACAGCGGCCGCCACTCTGCGGGCACAGCAATACCACAGACTGATTCTGATGAGGGCTGCATTTGAGGGGAGAATTATATTTCTTCTTATTTAAATAATCTCTGCTTCTTCCATTCTCCATATTCCAGGACCCTTCCTTCATAAAATGGTGTTGAAAATATAAAATTTACCTGTGCGGCTTTAGTTATGTGATGTTGACGGTGATGGTACCAATGAAAGCATTTCACAAACTTAATGTGCAAAGCCTTTTGCTGACAATAACATATAGCCATTTTTTAGTGTTTCTGTTATAAAAAGTTCGAGACTTGCCCCCAAGGCCAAATCAGTGAGAATGAGGACTGAGGCAAGTGATTTGAGGAAAAATGAAAGAGAAGGTTAGTAATTTGCTGGCAAGTGAGGAGGGGCCACATGAGTATCTCAAAAGACCAGTGTCCTGCCTTTGAGCAGAAATGTGGGCCTTTTAAAAAAGGGGATTATTGGAGGTTGGACTCCGTTTCTGTGACTAGGGTCACAGGGGGTGGCTTTGAGCTGTTGTTGTTTAACTACACTTGCTGGTTTCAGCTGCCCTTATCTCCAGGAAGATGATCTTATGACCTGCGTCTAGATAATTCTCGCTGAGCCACCTCTTGTGGTTTGAGACACCAGACAACAAGCAGCAAAGGATACTTTCTGCCCCTTTGATTACTGGCCTTGGGCAAGAATGCAGGTTTTTAACTCTCCAAAAGGGTGCGGGTTTTAAAGAGACAACTAGTAAAACATTTTGCCCTTTTTTAGAACTTTACCTCTGTTGTATATTCTAGTTGATACGGTGTTCCCCTGTTCAGGGCTACGCAGGGACTCCCATTTTCTAGGCCTGGGTGAGCTCAGAAATCAGTCTCATCACAGACCCCACCTGCCCTTTCCCGGACTCAAGCAAGGTCCTGAAAAACAAGTAGCCTGGTGGGTCTTTCATCTGGGCAGTTCTTCCCAGGGCAGGAAGCACACGCCCTGCCACCTCGGCTGAGGAAAGGACCACAAGGACCCTGTTCTTTCACTAATTTTAAGAGTATTTTCTGCCTGCTGGCTCCTGGCCAATTATGATGTATTCTAGACTTACCTTTGGACATTATATTCTCTGGGCACAGGATGGGAAAAGCAGTATGTAAACCTCTGGACAGAAGGCCTGAACGGGCTGCCCACTTGGGGACCCTCCGTGGTTGGAGGCTCTGTCCCTCTCTTTCTCTTATCGTTCAATAAACTCTGTCCTTTCACTTATTTACATGTTCTGTGGTTTTGTTCTTCGAAGCCCAAGATCAAGAACCTGACACAGACAGAAATCCTAGTTGCACATTAAGGAAAAATTGGCAGTTGCACTCTAAGTTTTGCTATCATGTTGTGGCAAGGTTGGTTCCATCAAAGACAAATATTGTTTAACGGCACTTACTAGAGCACAGTAAAAAGACTTTATTCAGAACTGATACATTCACTTCAGCGTGTCCTGCGGTGGGGAAGAGACTGGGCTGAACACTGTAGGGCGGGAGCAGGTGGACAGTCACGAGCAGGGACGGGGAGAGGTCACGGTGGGGACATGACTAAGAGGAAAGGAGCATCAGGAGTGTCACCTGCCTTGGCAATGATTCCCATCATTTGCTGGGGGAAGGGCGTATGTTCTGAGTAATAAGAACTTGGGGAACGCCGTGTTTCCCGGTGCCCTGTGGGAGCTTGGAAGGCCCTCAGGAAGGTTGTGCTGCGGGGCTCAGGCTGCTGTCTGCGTGCTCGGTTCTGAAGACCCACGAAAGGAAGACTACCGGGAAACCAGGTCACTGAGGAGGACAAAGGTAGTTTACAGAGCAAGAGCAAGGTGTGGGCTTCCATTTGCTACGGACAGTGAAAGGGCCCCACCGTGGGGACAAAAGCTTGCGGTCACAGTCTGGGGTTCTGCTTTATACTGTCTGGGTTGGCTCCTGGAGCTGCTCTGAGGGATAATGTGATTTAACAACATGATCATTCGCTCTGAGTCACTTTCCAAATCCTGCTGTGCCTGGGCTGCCTGGTGCTCCTCCTGCCCCAGGGTTACGCCCCAACTCCATCTTGCTAAGGGCTTTCAACACTCGCCCTTTAAGACAGGAAGCTCAGCTGAAATCATGTAGTAATAACTGCAAAACCTTAGTTTCCCCTTGTAATGACTTCCCTTACCAGGTGATGGCTCTTGTCAAATTCGGCTTGCATTAAAGATTCTCCCTCCCCTACCAAAAGGTCCTTACAGAAGGTTTCCACCCCTGCTTCTAGGGACCAAGAGACTTTGAGGCGTGAGCCCGCTCTCGGCCCGGCTGATCAATAAGGGACCCTTGCTTAATTTGAACTCAGCGTGCTGGTGTTTCTCTAGTCCACTCCCTTCGGATATAATGCCAGGCGTGGCAGGTAGTTTCTGGGGACAGGACTAAGTCGGGTAGCACTGAGGCCAACCTGGCCTTGTCCTTCCTCTCAGGTGGGCTGATGGCTCCAAGCAGCCCCAAGGCTGAGCCCTCCCTTGGGCCCTGGGGAGAGTCTCAGAGGCCCCTGCTGTCTACCCAACAAGTTTGCCGAGGCAGACCGGGAAGCTCTGAGGCTTGCCAGTCAGCGCCCACACTGCCACTAGCCGGAGAGAACTTCTGAATCACTGGCAATCTTTTCACAGACGCCTGTCGGGTTCTGTCCTAACTCCACTGTACCCTGGCATAATTTGGGGGCTTGCTCACGACTCACTGTGTGGTTAGCGTGCCTCCGCTCACGCGTGTGCCCTCTGTGAGATCTGCTCATGGAATTCTCCCCCTCTTTAAGCACTGTGTATTACAAATATTTTTTTTGTTGTATGAAATTAAACTATGTAACGTGTAAACATCATACATTGATCAGCTCCTTGTTTTCACCACATAGAGCAAGGGATAAGACGCATTCTGATTAGACTGGCCTGGCAGGATTGTCCCTGTAGACAGGCCAGGACACTCAGACGTCACCTGGGGGATGGGACGTCCCAGAGGGTGAGCAGACACTCTGTGTTGGGGTTCTTGCTAACACTGGACCCCACAAGGACCAAGCAGACGGGCCTCGGAGGAAGGTCCGGAGCTTGACCAAAGTTTGGCCACACAAAGTTATTTGTCAGTTCTTAAACTTGAAAAGAGTTTCCATTTAATGTCCTTTTAAACGGGTCAGAGTCTCATCTATTTGCTGAGAAGAGACAAATAAATAGAACAAAAAAATCTATCAAGACCCTTAACAATCTCGTGATTCTATTTGCTATTAGCATTAAAATAAGTCAGAAAATAAAATAGCTATTTATTGTACATTTTTCTCTAACCACTTAGTTTTGAAAGCATCTCTGTCTAGTCTCTCTTCCCTCATTGAACATCATCCGCGTTCTGACTGAGAGTTACATATTCATGACCCCTGTAGGTCTTACAGGTACAAGGAAACTAAACTTTAGTTCCCATAAAAAATACAATCTGACAATGCTTCTGCAATTAAGGATGATAGCTGATTTCAATAACAATAAGGCAAAAATAAAAGGAAGGAAACAAAAACATAACATGAGGTTTGTTGACAAAAGCTTAAGTCAAAGACAAGGTTGTCCTCAACCACAGCACAGGCTGAAGGGTCAAAGGGCAGCTCTCAGTATAGCAAACTCCACACGTGCTTTTCACACTCAGTGAAAGCAAATTGAATCCCAAATGTTAGACTTGAAAGGAATATTTCAAGTTACTGAAACAATCGTCTCTCCTTGTAGATCAAGAAACTCAACTCCCAAACTCTCTCCAGCCCTAAATAAAAATATTTCAGCTGTGCCTGAGAGCACATTTGGTGGAAGAAGATGGAGTCAGTTGGACCAGGGCTCATAGGACATGGCTGGTGCCCTGGGTCTGGGTCCTATGTCACCTTGTACCCCTCTTGTTGTTTTGTAAATTTGGCGTTAACCTAAAAGTGTACATCCTGAGTAGTTTAGGGCGGGTCATTTAGGAGATTAACTTTGGAATTAGAAATGTCGTTTGGGGTCATGGGTTATGCCAATTATTGTTTATTATAGGTCATGGGTTATACCACTTATTGTTGTTTAAGATAAGGGTTAATTGTTAGTGTTTACAGTAAGGGTTAGCATGGTTTTTACTTTGAACTTCCATGAATAAAACTGTGGTTTTAGAAAAGGAAGGCAGAATAGTGTTGGAGAGGCTCCTCTCTCCAATTTCCAGAATCGCTGGCCTGATAATAAAGCTTGCTGGATTAATCCCATCCTTGCATCTGGCTGACAGTGACAGGTGGCTGGACCCTCTGTGTCTGGTAACAAGTCCTGGGAGTCCGGCACATGCACCGTGCCCTGCATCTGGTGTGAGTCGCCTATTCCTGTACAAACTGGCAGGGCACACAAATCAATTCCTCAAAACCTGGCGCATCAGCATGTTGAGGGCTTTGAAAATCTCATGGCCTTAGAAATAAGCCTTGGAACCCAGGTGTCTCCTCTGAACTTGCTCTATCCCCCTGTCTCTCTGATCCTCTTTCTGGGGCATCAGGAGGGACTCTCTCTGGAATCTGCTTCCATGACCAAGAATGCTTCTTCCTCAAAGAAGCACAACAGCCTTTCATTCCTCCCAGAAATCTCATGATCTCTTTCACAAGAGAAGACTGAGAAAAGCTAGGATTCCAGGGTAAACTTTTCACGAGGCAATGCCTGCCTACTTTTAAATTCTAAAGAGAATAACTTACAAGTTAATTTCTATCTCTTTGGCCCATTCATTCTCCCTGATAATCTTTCCTGCCCTCCCAATTTCTCCTATTATTAATTTCTTGCATTAGTGTGTTAAATTTGCTGCAATTAATGAGCCAATATTAATGTATTATTATTAACAAAAGTCCATAGTTTACAGTGTATCGAACAATTCTATGGGTTTTGGCAAATGCATAATATTACATATTCACTAATACAGTATCATAAAAACAGTTTCAGTGTCTGAAAAAATTCCTGTACATCACTCATTCACTTTTTTCTCCCTCTCTCTGGACCCCTGGCCACCATTCATCTTTACTATCTTTAGAGTTGTGACTTTTCCAGAAGTCATATACAGAGTGATTAATGGGCTCTGATTAACAGAGCCTTATCTTAACTCATTCCTTTTTCTAGACTCCTAGTCTATGAGAAAGAGCCTAATTCTTTCAGTCAATCATCAACCAAAGAATCTTTAAATCCACCTATAACCTGTAACTCCCTACCCTCTAGAGATATCCCACCTTTTGGGGTCAAACCAATGTATGCCTTCCACGTATTGATTCATGGCTTCACCTATAATTCCCATCTCCCTGAAATATGTGAAACAAAGCTGAAACCACCACTGTAAGTCCATTTGCTCAAGGCTTCTTGGGTGTGGCTTTGGGTCACGGTCCCTAAATTTGGTTTACAATAACCTCTTTATTTTGCAGAGTATGGATTCTTTTCCATTGACATAATGATCCCAAGACCCCTGAGCATAGCAAAACTTGTCCTCTCAAGTCCAGCAGTCTTCCCAGTGGAACTCCCACACAGAAAAATCTGGCCCTCTATATACATGTGTTTCAGATCCTGGGAATATTTTATGTTGTATCTGCCTTTGGTTGGAAAAGGCAGGTACAACATACAAGAAGACCCACACAGTGCAAACCCGTGTTGTTCAAAAGTCAACTGTAATTAGATTCACACACAGTGTCTCAGACTGGCTTCTTTCACCTCTCAAAATGCATTTAAAATTGCTCTGTGTTGTTATGTAGCTTGATAGCTCATTTCCTTTCATCACTGAATAACATTCAATTATATAAGTGTACTATGGTTTATCATGTAGGAGACCGTGCCAAGCTTGTGGAAGCGGTCACTGGTTCTTGAAGAAGGTGCTGGGAATGAGACAATCTCCCAGCCAGGATGGAGAGGTTTGTCTGCCTGGAGACAAGCCCTCAAGCGCTGCAGGCATTAATGAGGTAAGATGGGTTGCTAGTTAGCAAGCAGGTGTTATACTTTGAACATTTGTGGTGCAGCAGGGTGGGAGTTGAGCCCTTGGGGAAAGGGCACATAGGGACCATTAAGCATGTGATCCTATTTCGTGGGCCCCCATACTTGTGTATCCTTCAAAAAAAGGCCATGACAGAGGTTGCTTGAGGCTCTCCCTGGAGATATGGGAAGCCCACCTCTTGCAGGCATTTGTACTTTCAATCTGTGGTCCCAGCTGTTTTTATTCCCACAGTGTCAGGGTGCCACAGCCAGCTCCAACATTATCAATTATCCCATTAATGGGCATCTTGTTTGCATTCAAATTTTGGGGATTATGGCTAAAGTGCTATGAACATTTGACTGCAGGTTTTTGTGTCGATGTAGTTTTCATTATTCCCATTGTTTCCCATCCGCATCAGCATTTGATGTTATCTGCTATTCTATAGTGTTTCAATTTACAATTCCTTGGTGACATATAATGTGTGCATCTTTTCATATGCTTTTTTGCTATTTCCGTATCTTCTTTAATGAGATGTCTATTCAAATATTTTGCTTATTTTCTCATTGTTTAATGAATGTTTCATATATGTTGTATACCAGCCCTTTATCATATATATTTTTTGCAAGGATTTTCTCACAGTCTATTATGACTTGTCTTTTCACTATTTTTGCAGTGTCTTGTGAAGAGCATAAGTTTTTCATTTTAATGAAATCTAACTTACAGGGTTTTCTTTTCACAGATCATGCTTTTGGTATCATATCTAAAAAGCCATCACCTAACCCAATGTCATCTAGATTATTTCTTAAGTTATTTTTTAGAATTGTATAATTGTAATTTAGAATTGTAATTTAATGTATTTTTCATTTTACATTTACCTCTCTAATCCATTTCTGTGAAAAATATAAAATCTGTTTATAGATCCATATGGATGTATAACTGTTCTAGCACCAATTATTGAAAAGATTATCATTGTTCTCCATTGAATCATCTATTTTCTTTTGTCCAAGACCAGTCAATTTAATTTGTGTGGATTTATTTCTGAGCTTGCTGTTCATTGAACTAATTCTTTATCACTTAAGCAATAGCACATGTATTGATCACTATAACTTTATCATATGTCTTGAAGCAGGTACTCTTCTAACTTTATTCTTCCTATTATATTTCCATATAAACTTTAGAATCAATTTGTTGGCATTGATAAGATATTTTGCTAGGCTATCAATTGGCATTGCTCTGAATCTATAAATCCAATTGAGGAGAATTGAGATGTTAATAATATCATCTTCCTAACCAAGACCATGATAAAACACCCATTTATTTAGATCCTATTTAATTTCTTTCATAATTATGTAATTTTTCTAATGTCAGTCTTGAAGATAGATGTGTGATCTGTTTATGCATGATCTTTTATACCTCAATTTTATGATAATGCAATAGTGTTATTTAACATTCTAATCATTAATTACTGGTATATAAAATAGCAATTAAATATTGTATATTAACATTATATCCTATGACTTTGTTGTAATTGCTTATTATTTCAATGACTTTTTTGTCAACTTTAAAACATTTTTTACATTAACAGTCATATCATCTGTGAACAAAGGGAATATTATTTTTCCTTTCCATTACATTTTATTTCCTTTTCATTTCTAACTGCATATGCTTGTATTTTCAGTAGTCAAATAGGATTGGTGAGAGGGGGCATTTTTGCTTGTTTTCTGGTTTTAGGTGAAAAAGAATCTAGTTTTTTACTGTTCTATATGACAATAGCTAAAAGTTTTATAGATATCCCTTATCAAGTTGGGAAAGTACCTTTCTAATAATAATTTGCTGAGAGTTTGCCTTTTTATTATAAATGAGTGCTGGATTTTGTCACATAATTTTTCTGCATCAATTGATATGATCATATGATTTTTCTATTTTAACCTGATAATGTGATGAATTTTTTTTGACCAATTATTTTAATGAATCTTCAAATGTTGACCCAAACTAGAACACTTGAAATAAATCCCACCAGGGCAGCGGTTCTCAACCTGTGGGTCGAGACCCACAGGAACTGTAATAGGGCTGCGGCATTAGAGAGGTTGAGAACCACTGCACTAGGTTTCCTGTGAATCTTAGTTTTTTTTCTGTTGTTTATAATAGAATACCTGAAACTAGGTAATTTACAAAGAAAAGGAATTCATTTCTTAGAGTTATGGAGGCTGAAACATCTGGTGTTGAGGGGCTACATCTGTTGGGGAGTTTTGTGCTCATGAAAACGCTCTGCAAAGTCCCGAAGGGGTTCGATGACACCACCCAGTGAGGGGGCTGACCGTGTCAACAGCCAATAGCCCAAGTCTCTCTTCCTCATCTGATAAAGCTGGATTTACGCTCTCATGATAACCCATTAATCCAGTGACTCTTAATCATTAATTAATTTATGTTAATTAACTTGTAAGTGGATTAACCCATTTATAAGAACAGAGGTCTCATTACCCAACTACCTCTTTTTTTTTTTTTCTGTAGAGACAGAGTCTCTTATTGCCCTTGGTAGAGTGCGGTGGCGTCACACAGCTCACAGCAACCTCCTGGGATGGGCGATTCTCCTGCCTCAGCCTCCCAAGTAGCTGGGACCACAGGTGCCCACCACAATGCCTGGCAAGTTCCAATCACCTTTTAAAGGCCCCACCTTTCAGTGATGCCATACTGGGAAGTAAATTTCAACATGAGTTTTGGGGAAAGTAAATATTTAAACCCTAGCAATGTGTAATTCTTTGTATCTTTTGTTAGACTTGTTTTGCTAATTTTTTTTGAGGATTTTGCCTCTATACTCATAAGAGGTAAATCTCTCATCTCTTATCATCTGTAATTCCCCTTCTTAGTAATACTATTGTCTGGTTTTGGTGTTACAGTAATTGTGGCCTCATGGAATAAGTTAGACAGTGTTCTTTTACTTTGATTTTTCTGGAAAAGATTATATGGCTTGGTACAATTTCTTCCTTAAAGCTTCACAGAATTCACCAATGAAATCATCTAGGCCTACTGTTTTCTGTTTGGGAAGGTTAATAATTGGTATGCAATTCCTTTAATAGATGTAGACCCAGTTAAATTATCTGTTCTAGTGGTGTGATTTTTCATAGATTGAGTCTTCAGGGACTTGGTCTACTTCATTCCAGTTGTGAAATTTTTGGCCATAAAATTGCTATAAATATTTCATGATTATTTTTCTTCTCATACCAGACAGGTAATGTCTCAACATTATAACAAGGTTTGAGGGAGGCATATCTCACACAGGCCATGAAAACCCAATAATCATGTAAAAGGATCTCCTTTGTTATTTATTTAAATCTATGGGGTCAATTTTGATAGTCTCTCATTCATTTCTGTTACTTGTAATTTTTATCTTCTTTGTTTTGTTTTGTTTCCCCCCTTGGTTAGCCTGGCTAGTGTTTATTTATGTTTTCCAAGAACCAGCTCTGTTGATTTTCTCTGCTTATTTCCTATTTTTTAGTTCATCCCTCTTTGCTCTAAGTTTGACTGTTTTTTTGCTCATTGGAATTTGACTTGCTCTTCTTTTTCTTGTGTCCTAAGGTGGAAGCTTAAATTATTTATACCAGATCTCTCTTCTTTTCTGATACAAGCTTAGAGTGCCATGTATTTCCCTCTGGGCTCTGTTTTTACTGCATCCTGCAATTTTGTGTAAGTTGCACATTCATTTTCTCTTTGCATAAAAGATTATTATAATCTCTTGTGTCAGTTTTCATCCCTGTGTTGTGTTGTTTAATCACTAAGAACTGTGTGATTTTCTCCCTATTTTCCTTCTATTAATACTTCCTATAATTTCATTGTGACCTGAGAACATTCTTTAGGTGACACCTGTTGTTTCAAATCGTTAAGGTGTGTTTGTGACTCTGAGCCAATGTGAACTTGAGGACAGGGTGTACTGTGCGGTTGTAGGGTTTATAATTCTTCAGAGGACAGTTAAGTTCGCTGTTCAGTTCCTCCCAATATTGAGTTTCCTCTGGTTGGATATGCCAGTTACCGAAAAGGGGCCTTCAAGGCTCCAAGTATATTAGTGGCTTTGTTCACACATGCTTGCCCTGTGATTTTCGCCATTTGCACACTTGTGATTTCTGTCCAACCCCAGACATGATACATGGAGAACATAGAATCAAGTCCCAGGGCTTCTGTTCTTGCCCATCTGGCTGCTGTGTCTGTTAGTGTGGAGACTAAAATTTCCTCTGGAGTTTTTTGTCTCCCCTGTTAACTTTCATTTTCCTTGAGCCTTTTGAAGAAATAAGCTTTTCACCTAAATTTCGTTACTAGGCAGGAGCCCCATCCAGGGCCGGGCAGGACGCGTGCTCTGTGTCGCGTGATCAGGTGTCAAGGTCAGCTGAACTTGAGCTTCCCTAATGTCGCCTTAGCGAGCGCTTCCCCAATTTTTTGTTTGGTCTCTCTTCCCCCAACGAATCTGGGGTGAGAAAGGAAGTCCGGAGGGGTCTGGGGTCAGGCACCTTCCTTCCATCACCTTAGAAGGTACATCAGTTAAACTCTGGTGAAATAGTTCTAGAGAAATAGTAGTTCTCCCGATGTGCGGTCCCTTCCGTAGGAACGCAGCACATTCTGGGCATGTTTCAAAACGCCTATTTTCCTCCTTCCCCTGCCATAAGCATAAGGGGATTTCTTTCCCTCTTGTTCACAATGAGAAGCAGGTGGGACTCTAGAGGTTCAAGTCCAGGCAAGCAGTCGTCCCCTGGGTCTGGGCCGCTCCCGGCCGTGCACAGGTATCCCCGCGATTGGCGCGTCCTGCCCAGCGCAGGCTCTGCAGGCGTCTGGGAGGCTGAGGCTCAGGACCGCTGTGGTTTTCTGTATCTTTCCAGCTTTGGGAACCCTGGTGTGTGCTGAGACCTCAGCTCTCTCATGGATCCAGGAATGGCATATTTTCATCTTTTTTATGTTGTGGGAATGAAGGCCACGACTTCCAAGCTCTTTCCATGTAGGTCTGGAAACCAGACATCGAAATAACTTCTCTAACCTCTCCCGTACTCAGATTACCAAATTATCTCCACGTTCAACTCAGTGTCAGCAAAATGACACCCCTTGCCTCCTGCCTTTCATCAGACGTAGTTACCTGCTTTGGTGCGTTCTCTCCTCCACCTCCCTGTTAGAGCAGAGAGACCCTTTCTCCTGTCTGAGACCAGCGCTGACCCCTGGCCATCTGCGTCTTCATTATTCTCTACTTAAGCTCCAAAATCTTGAATACTTTTCTCTCTCTTTCCCTCTTTCTCTCAGGAATACATTATCCTTAACTATAGTCAACGCATTATACAGCAGAGCTTTTCAACTTCTTCCACCGTCTCATTCAAATTTTGTATCCTTTGACCAAAGCCTCCTCCACCGCTCCCACCCCCACCCCGGCCACGGCCACCTGCTCTGCTCCCCCCAGCCTGACTCCTTCTGCCCCTGCATACTCAGACCCTGCAGTATTTGTCTATCTGTCTGGCTTATTTCATTTAATGACACATCCTTAACGTTCATCCATGTTCTGTCCCTTGTAAGAATGAATATTATTTCCTTGCGTGTACCACCACATTCTGCTGCTGTTGGGCCTGTTCATTCATCTGTTGATTGATGAGGCAGGTTGATTGCATAGGTGGCCTGGCTTGACAGACGTGAGAGGCTGATTTCGTATCTTGACTACTGTGAATGATGCCACACAATAAAACACAGTAAAGAAGTTCCTCAAAATTGTAAAACGTAGAGCTACTGTATGAGCCAACAATCCCCCTACTGGGTATGTGTACATATACACCCAAATGAAATTAAATCAGAAGGTGAAAAAGAACCTCACCTTCCCATGAGTGGTTTTTTCACATTCTGATTTAATTTCATTTGGAGACATATATATATGTATATATATACCCAGGAGGGGGATTGCGGGCTCATACAGTAGCTCTATGTTTTACAATTTTGAGGAACTTCTTTACTGTGCTCATTTATTGGCTGTGCCAATTTACATTCCCACTAATAGGGTACAAGGGTTCCCTTTCATTACAACCTTGTCAATACTTACTTTTTTCTTTTTGAAAATAGCCATTCTAATAGATGTTAGGTGGTATTACAAGGTGGTTTTAATTGGCATTTTTCTGATTTTTAGTAACTTTTAGCATTTTTTTTATTTTTTACATATACATCTGTTTATTAGGTTTCCACTTTTTGCCTTCACAGAATTAAAAAAGGCTTAAAATTTAATAATGCCAATGTTTAAGATAAGGACTAGAAACAAAAGAATGAATGAAGATAAATACATTCAGAAAAGAAACTTGATGATTGCTGCATTGAAATATTAAGCAATAATAATAATAATAATAATAATAATAATACAAAGAAAGTAACATTCACATTGTCAGATAAGAGCATGTCTATTATAGAATGCTTTGACTGTAAGGCTCAGTATGGAGTCATCAGTTAACTTCTTATTTTTTCTTTTTCCAAAGTCTCAAAATTGAGCTTTTTTTTTTTCATATGTCTGTTGGCCATTTGTATGTCTTCTTTGGAGAAACGTCTATTCAAGTCCTTTACTCATTTTTATTAAGTGGGCTGTTTGTTTTTTACTATTGAGTTGTTTTAATCTCACATATGTGGGGTATTAATCCCTTATTAGATGCAAGGTTTACAGTTTCCCCCATAAACAACAGTTTCTGTTGTTTCTTTGTGCGGAAGTTTATCTTGTTTGATATAATCTCATTTTCTATTCTCCTTTTGATTGCCTGTGCTTTTGAAATTCTATCTAAAAATATTGCCTGAATTTATCCCCTCTATTTTCTTCTAGTATTTTAACAATTTCAAGTCTTACATTTATGTCTTTAATCCAATTTCAGTTGATTTCTTTAGGTTATCTTCTTTAAGGTTGTCATTTCAGTTTTCTATATGTGGGTACCTAGTTTTCTCAATACCATTGAAGAGACTGTGATTTCACTATAGTCTTTTTTTATCACCTTTGTGAAAAGCTAATTGACCAAATATGCATGGAACTCTTCCTGGGCTTTCTATACATTTGTCTAGATGTCTATTTTCATGCAAGTACCATGCTGTTTTGATTACTATAGCTTTGTAGTATATTTAGAAATCAAGTAATATGATGCTTCTCTCTGTGTTCTATTTTCTTTGAGACTGTGACTATTTGGAGTCCCCTTTCTCTTTATATATTCAGCCACAATCTCTCATCTAGCTTTACTGCATTTACTATTTTTTAAAAATTAAAATATTGAATGCTTATAAAAGGAGATATATATAATTATAGTAGGTATAAACTAGACCAATATGAACCTAGCATCCAGCTTAAGGAATAGTAACATTAATACTCATTGAAGGTCCTCTTGTTTCTTTCCTGGTCCTGTTCCTCCATCCATATCCCAAGAAAGGGGTAACCATTTGTTTTCACACTTTGCTTTGGGTAGGTTATAATTTATGTGTGTGTGTGTTTTATAATTTAACATAACTTTACATGTGGTTTTGGAACTAGTTCTTTTCCACTCCATATTTTATTCCTCACAGTTACATTTTGGGGGTAGAAGCTTTTATCTAGGTTTTTCTTAATAACCATTTCAGATATGTACAGTTTTTAAAATAATTTTCATGTATTTATTTTTGCTACTTTAGACTATAAGTAGGGTATCTGGGCATTAACTTCTTCATGTCTTCAACTTTACTAGATATGTTCAAATTGTTTTCTAATATAGTTATACTAATTTGTATTAATACCATTAATGTAAGAATTTATGTTATTTCACATTATTCAAACAACTTGAAAATTTTAATTTACATTTATTTAATTATAAAGGTCCAATTTTTTTCTTTCTTTTTTTGAGAAAGAATCTCACTACTGTCACCCTCAGTAGAGTGCTGTGGCATCACAGCTCACAGCAACCACTAATGTCACCCTCAGTAGAGTGCAGTGGCATCATAGCTCACAGCAACCTCCAACTCCTGGGCTTAAGCAATTCTCTTGTTTTTGTTGTTGTTGTTCTCATCCTCATTGCTGTTTAGCAGGCCCAGGCTGTGTTCAAACTCACCAGCCCTAGTGTATGTGGCCAGTGCTAACCACTGCGCTACGGATACTGAGCCAGTTCAAAATATTTTTAATATATTTATGAGACATTTTCTTTTCTTTTCTGAAATATTTATCCAAAATTTTTATTCACTTTTCTACTAGGTTACAAGTATTTTTGTTACAAATACCATTTAGACATGTTTCTTTCTTAACAAACAGCTATAGCACATGTGAGTTTATATACATATGTATATAAATTCTGGGCAATGGAATTGGGGTGGACATATTTGTCCCTAAAATTTCTTTCATTATTCTCTAAATTCTATTTATTTTATTATCATCTAACAGCATCTAGAAGATCTAGTGGAGGGTTTAATCCAGGTTGTGGTGAGCCATTTCAAAGGAACTTAGTCTCCGAATCACCACTTGGAAGGCCACGTGCCAAACAAGAAATTGGATTGAAACGGGAGTGACAAACAAGCCATGCTGTGTTAAGTCGCTGAGATTTTTAGAGTAGTTATTCTCATAGTTAGCCAACAATAATTTATTCAGTATTTCTTTTTCATTCTTATTTGTGAGACTTATTCATGTCTTCATTCCCTTCATCATGACCTTGATGTTTGGTCACATTTGCATCTTCTACAGAAATCTATAGTGGCTTTGAGATGATATATATATTTCTTATAAATATTTCAAAATTTTACCTTTAATATTTACATTTTTAATCCACCTGGGATGGAATTTGGTGTGATAAAAGACCTAAATTTATTTATTTTCCATATAGATAAAAATTGAGTTCTGTTAATTCAGTGCCACCTCTCTCAGCATGGTCACAAGGACCATCCATCTATGAAACATCAGGTTTAATATATATGAGTCTTTTTGCAAGTTTCTTATGTTTCATTAACATCTATCCTTTCATCCTCATAAAACTCACTTATCTTCTGTCATTTTATTTTAGATTACATATTAGTTATAGAAAATATGTTTACAATTTTTCTCTAGGGATAGCTTTTTACTATTTGGATCTTGTTTTTCCATATAAAAATGTTTATATCTAGAGAACCTAGATAAAATTTCATAAAAATTCTCAGTGACTTAAAAAAATTTGAATGTATCTAGTGAAGTTGAAGGAAGGAATAAGTTAATGCCCAGATATCTTACTAAAATTATTTTAAAAACTGTAAATATATGAAGTGCTTATTAAGGAGAAACTAGATAAAAAACTTCTACCCTCCAATTTTTACTTAAAATTTGAGTAGAATTACATTTGAGATTATATAACAATTTGAAAAATACTAACAATGCTAAGATTGAAATTTTCTCTCTTCAAATTGCTAAAACATTTTATTATTATAGTTTTTTTAATGTGTAAGAAAGTTTTCAAATTCTCTCCACAACTATGTTTAATTATTCTGAGATATCTTTTAGGTTTTGATATTATAAGTACTATTTTTCCACAATTACATTGCCTTTGCTCTTGGTACATAGAAAGGTATTACTTTTCATATTTTTAGGATTTAATCTTATTTTTAGCAAATTTGCACAACTCTCTCTTTAATTGCAATGATCCACTTGTGAATTATTTCTGATTTGTTTATGGAAAACCATTAACTCATCTTGGAATAGAAACGTGTTGCTGCTTAGGCTACATCCTCTAGGATGACATTGAAGAGAAGAAAAAGTAGTAGGCATTCTGTTCATGTTTTATATAGAATGTTTGCTTTTGATTTTGGTAGGCACACTTTATCTGTAAAATAAGTTTCCTTCTGTATCATGCACTGGTATTTATCATATTTATCAGTTTTTGTCTCTACCTATTCATACAGTTATATTATGTATATGTGTATTATATAAAAATATGCACATAATATATTTAAGTATTATATAATATATAAAGCTTTAAACTGTGAATATGGTGAATTATAATTATAGATTTTCTAATGATACATCAATCGTGATCATAAACAAAATATACTTGATAGTCTTGGATTTTTAAAAATCAATATTTTAAATGTATTTTTATATTTATATTTATGGGAAAAATTGGCCTGTAATTACTCTGTTTTATTCATAATATTTTCAGAATATGCTTCCCTTTTCATGAGTTATTATTATCACAAGTTTATATAATTAGTATGTATATTTTAATTTCTTAACTCCTTTATTATGTTGCCTATTTTCTTATTTAGTTTCTCATTATCTTTTGTTTTATGTTAATTTATTCATTTGCTAGTCTTCCAACTTTTATGTTAGGGGTTCAGCTCATTGATTTTTACCACTTCTTATTCTTAAATGAGCTTCAAGTTTATAAATTTCCATCAAACGCTATTTCAGTTGAACATTGTATTGAAATGCTTTACTTTAATCACTTAATTCCAATTATATTTTAACAGTTACATTATAATTTATGTTTTTATCCTGAAACCATTTATAATTTTTTTACTTTACAAAGGTTTGTTATCATTGATATCATTCTATTTTCATTATGATTAGTGACTATGGTATGCTTTATACCTAATGTTTTATGCTAATTTTTGAAATATGTTGAGATTTAACTCTTGGGAAACACATGGTCAATTTTTATAAATGTGTTATGGTTGCTTGAGAAAAATCTATATTAATGATTGAGACAGGATTAATGTCAATGACATTCAGCCTACACGTTCTGTAATTCACATATTCTGTATCTTTCTATATCTTTCACACTACCATCTAAAGAGAAGCTTGTCAATCAAGCTGACTCAATGACTATACTAAAAAAAATTTTCTCCCAAAATGACATTTAATTTATATATGATATCAAATTCACTGTCAAGTTTAAAGAAATATCCTCTGATGGTGTTATCAAGAGAAGGCATCAGCTGAAAAAATAATTGAAAAGCAAAAGTTTCCAGAAATATGCCAGGCACATTTGACTCTTCATGCTCCTGATGTAATGTTTCCTGACTCATCCCAATTTTACCTCAACGCTTCCTTTCCCTGTCTTCTTAGAGTAATCTGTTCTAAGTATTCTCTCTGAAACTATTGCCTCTGTTATGAAATCCTAAACAATTCATTTTTAAAAGTTCTCTTAATTTTCTGAAATCTTGACCAAATTAACCTCTCTGGGCCTCAGTGTCTTTAAGGGGGGACTGAATCACAGCATCTTACCACGTGGTCCTTGGGCTTGGTAACCAGGACAACACAAGCAAAGTGCTTGGGGGAACACGTCAGTCATAGCAGCAATAATGGTTCTCAGTTATCATGAACGATTGATTTTTCCTGTTGTCATTCCTGAAGGAGTTCTGCTTTCATTGTTTCCTATAGGCATATTTTTTATCAATAAAAAAAAAAAAGCACTTGAAACTAGGAACTGTGGCACCTTTTACTCTGAAATTAGCCAGGCTTGGGAAACATTACAAGTTCTTTCCCATTTGGTTTAGGTTCTAGAAATAGTCTGCTGATGTCAGTTACCTAATTGTGAATACGTCCCTTTGTGAGCTGAAGATTTCCTTCCTAATGAGTGTCCTGCCATTATATCTTAATGGGTCTGATTCATAATTTATTTCCCTACTTTAGTTGAACTTTATACCTTTTTCAAAAAAAGCCTGACACTCTTGACTAGCTCCTTCCAGCAACTCAGTCTTGCTCCTCAGAGATGGGGCATTGTGTCTTAAAAGACAAATAACTCCATGTGACGCGTTCACTTGCATGTTCTCTTATGACCCTGCAGTGTCTTCTGTCCGGGTAGAGTGATTTAGAGTTGCATGATGGCCCTGGACTTCTGTTCTTGCTGTGTAAACGGGTTATCCCTGCACTAAAGCTAACAGACAGGACAGCAATGAGGCAGAAGGGGACTCCTCTGGGTAAAGTTCCAAGGCAGCTGGCACTGATTTTCTGTAGTAAAAGGAGAGGGAAGCAATAGTAGGATCCTGAGGAAGAGGCGGGGGCAGAGGGGACTGTGGTGACTCTAGGTGTTCAAGCTGAATTCTCCTCGCTTGCCCCTGAGGCCCCCCATCACCAGACCTCGCCGCGCAGACCCTGCAGCAGAGCTGGGAGGACACTGTCCCAGGCCTCAGCCATCTCCCTGCCTCTTCTGACTGCCCTTTGGCAGGGTGGTCAGCACGGGTCTGTCTTCATGTTTTAAAACCTTGGCCAAAATTTACTTTATTGCAGTGGCAGTTGTCAGGACCAAGAACCTGTCTAGTTTCCTGTTTGGCTTGGAGAACTTTTCAGACCCATGGTATAACACCTATCACATGGGCACCTTCTGAGTCCAATGCCCAGGACTGCAATGAAAGCCACTTGCTTTCATCCATTGAACTGGTATGATATGCAGCCAATTTTTTAAAGGAGAGCGAAAATTATAGTTTCCATTTGAAGATAGCAAGATTGAAGCTGCTATAGTTTTAAAGAAGTAGAACATCTTGGAAACAAGTTTTATTGCTCAAACACATGGTGATTCCCTATTGGAAAAAACTATGTTACCAAAGGAAACAACAGAAAAATTATAAGGTATTTAGGATTAGAAAAAAGAATTACATATAGGATTCGAATGGGATTCAAGTGACACCAGAACTTTTTACTATTTAAAACAGTGAAACACAGATGTAGATTTTATATTACTAAGAATTACATATCGGCAAAAATGGGAATAGAACCATGGCTTGGAAGAGAGCTGCTATCACACTTCAGAACATGCTAGAAAAGCTGTGTCTTGCACTTTGACTTTCCCCGGTACGTGTTTATTACAGCATCCCTCGAACAGTTGGTGTTCACTGTTGACAGGGCTGTGAGTAGGGCAGGGAGACGGAGGAAAACATCACCTCATCACAAAGAAATGAGAGGAAAGCAGGTGTTGCTTCTCAAGGGAAGTCCAGAGTAGGACGAATTGGGAATAAAACCAAATGGGCCACACTGGAAATGGGCACGTGTGGGCCAGGTCTGTCCATACACACACATCCAAGGTGACCGCGTGGACGGGGAGTCCCCAGGGTGCTGGGACGTCATCCGCCAGCAGAACCAGCGTTTTCCAGTCTCAGCTGCACACAGGGCACAGCCAGCCTGGTGACTGTCCCACAGAGTCACTTGGTCATCTCTATTCCAAACAGGAGTCTCTGCATTCTTGTAAAGACAGCCACCCTCAGATCTCTTCCCCTGCAGTGGGTGGCTTGTTCTAGGGGCTTCCAGATCAACAGGCCAAGATCATTAGACTGGAAAGAACAAGAGACTGTCCATTTTCCAGAGTACAGGCCAGAAATCTGTGTCAGGATTCAAGTAATTTGGGACAATCAGAGGAGTTGTGGATAAGAAGAAAGGACAGAGGCCAATGAGGTGGACGGGAAAGAGTGGCTGGAAGCACTGAGGAGGACGAAGCTGGGAAGAGACATCTTTGAAAACGCAGCCGTGTTCCTGGACACTGGTCATCGTTCCAGCAGGGGGAAGATTATACTTGCCTTAGATCCAGAGCTGAAATTATAACCAGTGAGTAAATGTCATACATGGGTGAGTTTAGATTCACTGTCACTGAAATGTCATTGTCATCACAGCTATTTAAATCATGGAATATACTTTTTAATAAGAGTAGGGAAATACTTGACATTTTCAGTGTTCTAGAATGAGCTAGAAACCCCGGTAGAATCTTTCATGAAAGTTTTGGGTCCCAGAATTTTTTTTCACTGATGAAGATTATTTCCAGTGGTAATAATCAGGTATCACTGAGTGACAATTGGCCCCAGACACACCTACCTGTGTGTGGTACTTAAAGAACATTTCTGCACAAAAAGCAATGACACAGAGAACAGTGTTGTTTACGATTTCACTGAGGCCCTGGGCTCAAGGCACAAACGGAGGTGACTGGAGGGCGGCGTGCTGGGGAGCATGACGGGCTCCCTGAGCTTGGCAGGCCTGACGGGGGGCTCCTCCCAGCCAGCAGACACAAGTCCCACCTGCACCCTGCTCCTCTGGACTCTGCCATGCTTAAGCATCTGTGTCTCTTTAGTGCATAGAATGAAGAAACAGTTAAAAAAAAAAAAAGGTAACATTTCTGGTGAGACCAGTCATGAGGGAAATGTGGACTGTTCACTGACCATCCAGCTGCCAGGTGGAAGGGAGAGAAAATAGTCATGTTCATAGACTATACTTTTCTGTTTTTATCTTCTTCCTTTTGGAATAGATACATGGGTCATTATGTTTTGAGATATATGAAAGTTGAGAAACATCAAATCACACAGATGGAAACAAGTGAAGCCCTCCCGGCAACACCAAGGAGCTGCACAAGTTGAAACTCGCACAGGTGAATCAGGAAGGCACTGTCGACTGTGCTTCTTGGAGGTGACATAATGGATCATAGCAGTCTATCTCAAAACTTTCATAGTGACCCAGGTATGCACTCAGCAAAAATTAAAAGCTAAAGACGTATTAAAGATACATACTTGCACTCCCATGGCAACTACTTCCACATCCTTTTTAAAAAATACATGTGTATTTGCTTCCATTTACGTTGAGGATCTTCCGTTTTTCCTTTTAATGGGATCAAATCATATGTATGTATTTTCACGCATTTAAAGAGGAATGTAATACTATGTCATATGGGGCTTTCTAATTATCCTTCTTTATGAATGGCTTTGGCTTTTTTGAGGACTTTTCTATTTCAGAAATCAGCAAACTTTTTCTGTAAAGGTCAGGTGGTAAATATGTAGACTTTGCAGACCTCATGAACTCTCTCACGATGATTCAACTTGACCATTGTATTGAACCAGCAGCCGCAGACAACATGCAACCACGGGTCATGGCTTTGTTCCTGATTTATGAAATCAGGCGGTGGGTTGGATTTGGCCCCAGGCCATAGTTCGTTGGCCCATGCTGTATATAAAGACTTTGGGGGGGGGATTTTTAATGGAATTGAATTGAATTCAGATATTAATTTGTTGTTGTTATATTACAGTGTTAAATATTTCCATTTTTGAAGATGGTATAACATTCTATAGTCTTTAAAAAGTAATGTGGACTAAATATTAAATTAACTCTTTGGCATATTTATTATAGTTATTCCTGGGGCTTCCTAAAGTTTTCTGTTATTTCCTCTGAGTCTCTAGACAGATAATGTGATACATGAGTTATATTTACCCCCTTTTCTCCCATATTTATAGCCTACTGTTTGAATCTGAAATCTGAAGCTGTCTACTACTGACATCTTCATGGGGACATGGAGAGGACACCTCAGACCACAAGTCCACAACTCGCGTCCTGACGTTTTTCCAGGAAACCAGCAGGCTGTCTCTTCAGTTGCTCAGGCTAAACAGATCTTGTGTTTGTTTCTGATTCCTTTTTCATAATGTATGCCCGACCCTCCATCAAGTTCGGTCTGCTATACTTTCCAGATATTCCCAGAATCTCTTTGTTCCCATCCTCTCTCTCATCATCATCGTTTCTGTCAGCCTGGAGAGTTGCTGCGTCCCTGTCACCGGTCGACCTGTTCTCAGCCTCTTCCCCTCACAACCTCGGAGCACAGGAGCCCCACAATGATGTAACCCCACGAGCAGCGCTCTCCTGCTCAAGGTAGTTCCTCGCTACAAACTCACTCACAGCTGACCTCCTCACCTCCCTCAGGGCTCTGTGTAAACTTATTATCTAATTGTTCTTCATTAAAAATGGGTTTTTCCTGATTAAACTAAAAAGCTTCTGTACATCCAAGAACATAGTAAATATAGCAAGCAGACAGCCCTCTAAATAGAAGAAGATATTTGCAGGTTATGCCTCCGACAAAGGTTTAATAACCAGAATCCACAGAGAATTCATACGTATTAGCAAGAAAAGAACAAGTGAGCCCATCTCGGGGTGGGCAAGGGACCTGAAGAGAAACTTCTCTGGAGAAGACAGGCACACGGCCTGTAGACACATGAAAAAATGCTCATTGTCCTTAATCATCAGAGAAATGCAAATCAAAACTATTTTGAAATATCATCTAACCCCAGTAATAGTAGCCCACATCACAAAATCCCCAAACCAGAGATGGTGGTGTGGATGTGGAGAAAAGGGAACACTTCCACACTGCTGGTGGGAATGCAAACTAATACGTTCTTTTTGGAAAGATGTTTGGAGCATACTTAGAGATCTAAACATAGACCTTCCATTTGATCCTGTAATTCCTCTACTAGGTATATTTCCAGAAGACCAAAAATCACATTGTAACAAAGATATTTGTATCAGAATGTTTATTGCAGCACAATTCATAATTGCTAAGTCATGGAAGAAGCCAAAGTGCCCATCGACCCACGAATAGATTAATAAATTGTGGTATATGTACATCATGGAATATTATGTAGCCTTAAAGAAAGATGGAAACTTTATCTCTTTCATGTTTATGTGGATGGAGCTGGAACATATTCTTCTTAGCAAATTATCTTTAGAATGGAAGAAAAAGTATCCAATGTACTCAGCCTTACTATGAAACTAATATATAGCTTTCATATGAAGGCTATAATCCAATTATAGTACAAGAATATGTGGAAAGGGGCAAGGGAGGGGAGTGGAGAGGGAAGGATGGGTGGAGGGAGTTAATTGGTGGGTCCACACCTATGGTGCATCTTAGAAGGGTACAGGTGAATCTTACTAAATGCAGAATATAAACGTCTTAACACAATAACTAAGAAAATGCCATGAAGGCTATTTAAACCAGTTTGATGAAAATATTTCAGATTCTATATGAAACCAGCACATTTTACCCCATGATTGCATTAATGTACACAGCTATGATTCAATAAAAATAAATAAATAAATAAAAAGACTACAAACCTGTACAGCATGGTACTGTACTGAATACTTTAGGCAATGTTATTGTAGGATCAAGGAATATTATAGGGCAGGGATAGGGCATCTCACATCAGCAGAGAAAAGATACATTTTTGGTGCATAAATGATTTAAGTGTAAAATATTCAATTCCAAGGAATCCACACTCAGAAAACAACTATTGGATTTTTAATAACTTCAGTGAGATATAAGATGAATATATGTAAATCTAATAGCATTTCTGTGCACTTGAAATAACAATTCAAATATGAAATTAAGAAAACAATCTCAATTACAATAGCATTAAAAAGAATAAAATTCTGAAGGATATATTTAATGAAAGCAGTGAAAATATACATTCTAGAAACTATAATGCATTGTACAAACAAATAAGACTTAAGAGCATAAAAGAAATATGCTATGTTCATGGCTCGGAAGACTAAATATTGTTAAAATGATAAAACTCCCCAAATAGATCTATTTATTCAATGCAATCCAATTGAATCTCAACTGATTTCTTTGCAGAAATCGACAAACTAATCCTAAAATTTCTGTGGAATTGTAAATGATGAAAAGTCCATGAACTGACCTTGGAAAAGAAGAACAAAACTGGAGGACTCATGCTTACCAATTTCAAAAGATAATCCTAAGCAACAATAGTCAAGCTAGTGTGATATTGTCATAAGGATAGTTATATAGATGAATGACATAGAATTTAGAGTCCATAAATAAACCACATATTTATGGTCAATTTATTTTTGATAAGAGTACCAAGACCATTCAATGGGGAAAAATTGTATTTTTGACAATGATATTGGGAAACTAGATATCTGTATGTCAAAGAATACAATTTGACTCTTATTACACCATACGCCATGAGTAATGAAATTTTCAAAATCCAAAATATTAGAACTAACACTATGAAATTCTTAAAAGAAGGAGAGGGGTAAATGTCTATGATCTCAGATTTAGGAATGTATTCTTATATGTGACATCAAAATATGAGCAACAAAAGAAAAAATAATTAATTGAACTTCATCAAAATTAAAAAAAAAACCCTTCTATGCTTTAAACTAGACTAAGTTCCTAAGCCATTTGAATCTACTATGCAGCATTTCTGTCCTTAAGCTTCTTGCAGTCCATTGTATAAACAATTGCACAAAGCATAATGAAGTAATTGTTTTCATAGAGGATCTCAGAAGCTCATAAACAGAGGATGAGAGAACCAAAAAACAGAGGAAGGATTCTGCTTTGGAGGATGTAATGATGGCCACAAAACCATTCTGAAATGTAAGTAATGTTTCAAACATGATATTCTTTGGCTCTTCTTAGTTTCTTTTTTCCCCCAGTTTATACTGATGATGCAGAAAATTATCATAAATAATTTAATAAAGGAACTGCAGCTACTTAGTTAATATCAGACAATGATTTTACTGTCTTTACTGAATCATAAAATATGTTAAATACATTAAAAAGCAACAAAAATTAGAATAGTATTTTACTGGCACAAAGATCAAGAGAAAAATCAATGAATTCATGGTCCAGAAATATATTCAAGTACAATCAGGCACTGTGTAATGGCATGTCAGTCAATGATGGACCACACATAATATGATGACAGCCCCATAAAGTTATAATGAAGCTGGAAAGTTTCTGTCTCTAGTAACATCATAGCCATTGTAATGTCATAGCAGAATTACTTTATTCTTTAATCAACTTAATGTAGCCTAAATGTAGAATGTTTATAAAGTCTACAGTGGTACACAGTAATGTCCTAGGCCTTCACATTTACTCACCACTCTCTCACTGACTCACCCAGAGCAACTTCTAGTCCTGCAAGCTCCAGTCATGGCAAGTGCCTGCGACATTTTTCTCTTTTATGCTATATTTTACTGTACCTTCTTTACATTCAGAGACATTTATATAGGTAAATATTTAACGTGTGTTACAATTGCCTGAGGTATTCAGTACAGTACCATGCTGTACAGGTTTGTAGTCTTGTAGTGACAGCGTATTTACCATAGAGCCTTGGTGTAGGTAGACTATATCTTTTATGTTTGTGTACATAGATACTCTCTATGAGTGAATCTATGTGTACAAGTACACTCTATGATGTTCACATTACAACAAAATAGCTTAACAGCATATTTCTTTTCTTTTTTTTTTCTAGAGATAGACTCTCACTTTGTCACCATTGGTAGAGTGCCATATCTTCATACAGCTCACAGCAACCTCCAACTCCTGGGCTTAGGTGATTCTCTTGCCTCAGCCTCCCGAGTAGCTGGGACTACAGGCGCCCACCACAACCCTCAGCTATTTTTTTGTTGCAGTTTGGCTGGGGCCAGGTTTGAACCCACCATCCTTGGTATATAAGGCCAATGCCTTACCCACTGAGCCACAGGCACTGCCCACAACACATTTCTTAAAACATATTTCCATTCCTTTGGGGGTCCTCCTCATGAAGTACTCACCCAGGCTGATGCTTTCAAGAGTGTTCCCCGCACTTTCTTCTAGTATTTTTATAGTTTCATGTCTTAAGTTTAAATCTCTCTAGAATGGAAGAAAAAGTATCCGATGTATACACCACTAATATGAAGCAAATTTATATCTTTCAAGTGAAGGCTACAACCCATTTATTGCACAATAAGATGGGGAAAGGGGAGAGGGAGGGAAGGGGAGGGAGAGGGTGGGGGGAGAGAGGATAAAGGGTGAGATCACACTTGTGGTGCATATGTTAAGGGTCAGGAGAAAACTTCTAAATACAGATCAAAATGTTTTCACATAGTAAATGAGAAAATATCATGAATGTTATATCAATCAGGTTGATAAAAATATCTCTGATTGTATGTGAAGCCCGCACACTGTACCCCATGACTGAATTATTATACACAGCTATGACTCAATAAAAAAAAAAAAAAAAGCAATATTCTGTAAAATTAAACAAGATAGAAAATATCTTTCTAGAACCGATATAAGTCATGAGATAATTATCAATTCTTAAAACTGTACACTTTGACATACTATATTTGATTAACTTACTGTATATATCAGAATCATCTGTTAATATCCACACTTTGAAGTGGCCATCTTTACTAGCTGTAACCAAGGTGGGCTGTTCAGATTTTTCTGCATTACAGAAACAAAGAGCTGTAATGTGGTCTTCATGTGGCATGTTAATCTTTGTGTTAAGAACAAACCTAGTTGGAAGGAAACCAGAAATTTATTCTTATATCATGACAAACATTATTACATGAGTTTAATAATTTCTTACATTATTATACTGAAGAATGGGCAACCGATTATTACCCTGCATGACAAATAATTGTGTCTCTAATGGTCACAGGATGCAGAGTGTCCTTGTGTGACTACAAAACTCAGATGCCTGTCTACTTTTAAAAATAAACAACAAATGGAATGGTCATGAAAAGCCTCACTTGTGGCAAGAAAATGCAGAAAGAAAACCACTTTTTCAAACTGCCTGGGTAATTATTTACTATTCTCAGTTAACAGAATAATCTCCCAAAGTTTGTTTTCAGCTTAAGAGGATGGTGCTATGATGAAAGATAACCTCTGTTAGCAGCCTGCTCTGTGAAGAACATCAGGACAGCATAGTGTCACGATTCTAAGAATGCATAAGTACCTAAGACGGGTGACCAGGGACAATCAATCTCTCCTGGCCCATTTTCTCACTTATAAAGTGTGAATAACAGGCTTATCTTACAGTGTCCTTTTGAAGATTAATAAGACAACAGTTATAAAAGCACTAAGGCTAGTCCTTGGCATGCAGAGACTTGATCAATGGTTATTATAGTCACTGTACGAGAAGGCATCAGGTTTCTTACCTAATCACAACTCCCATCCTACACTACGTCACACCTCCGCCTATGTTCCTACTTTTCCAAGGAAGAGCAGGAAAACATTTGGATTCTACTCCTGGATTCCATGTTTCTTCACTGTGCAAGGAGACGGCACTGTAACCTGGAACCCATCAGTGCCGTCTCAGAGCAGAAAGTGTAATTAAACAAATTATATAATGATACCTCCCCCATATCTCTGAAATAAAACTTACCAACACGGAACATCTTAAAGACTAATATTTGAAACCATAAAACAGGAAGTCAAATATTTTACACTTTGAAATTAAGAAGTGACCATATAGGTAGTATTACCCTTGTGTTTTCTTATTAAATAGCCACAGTTTCATTTGCAATTCAAGCTCAGTTTCCTTTTCTTGCCGTTGTTCCACTGTTGCAAGCCAGTTACCAAAGCAGCCAAATGCAGCCTTTGTTAGTTCAATTTGAATCAGACCATAATCATTGATGAATTCTTGCTGTATAATATCTAACTGATGGGTTAAAAAAAATCCAGAATATTTATTAATGTAAATATAAACATCAAAGCATTCAAAGAACGATAATTAGCTACATCCAAGACAACTTTTAGTTATCTATGAATTTTTAGACAAAGGCAAATATAATGTCTATGGACCCCTAAACTGCCCTTTAAAAAGGGAACACATTATACAGTACTAATTTGGTGGTAATTTTCTTCAATGACCTTGAATATTAGTGATGACTAATAACCTTTCTATGATGTAACAGTGCTGTTAATTTATAGTAGCACTTTTTCTTATTTCTAAGAACACACAGTTTTACATAAAATCTCAAGGCTGGAATCCACATCACTACAAACAAAGAGATCAGAGATAAACTCATTGCCTTTATGAAGTGAACAAGGACAAGCAAAATTGTAAATAGGCCAGCATTTTATTTATGGTTGTTTTTTAAAAACCCTTCTTTACTTATTTACTAAATAAATAAAGTGCCTAATATTAGGGGTGCTAAGTACCAGAAATTATAATAGATGTGTTTAAAGATTAATAAGCTTCCTTTCTTTGAAGGGTTTAAAAGGCCATGGAGAGAAAAAGGTAAGGTGTTACATGTTCTATGATAGGAATCGAAACTGAACTAAGTAACCACAGACACTACTGACTGTGTCTTTGTTCACTTCATGAAGACTGTGAGTTTATCTCTGATCTCTTTGTAGTGATGTGGATGCCAGCCTTGAGATTTTATGTAAAACTGTGTGTTCTTAGAAATAAGAAATCCTTATTTCTAAGGATCCTAAAGCAAAGGATCCTGCTTTAGAAGGCACCAAAATATATTACTTGACCCCAGAGGTCCTATAAAGGACTTCACTGGTTTTAAGGTTAGTTAATGGATCAAAATCTTACATTGTATAACTGCTTATCACTCTGGAGAGAATAAAACTGTAGGTGGCCAGGTTTTCCATTCAAAACTAAAGCTTTAGTTCTTGGATCAATCATCAAACCAGTGAAGATACTCCTATCTGCAAAAGAAGTGACAAACAGCAGCTGACATCAGAGAAACATTGACTCTTAAAATGTACACGATCCCAAATCCTGGGTTCTGCAATACCTTTCACCAGGCCTTGGATTACTGCAGATGCCTCAAGGTTTCGGTGAATCACTACTATCTCTGTGGGTAAAAAAATAAATATTTAAGTATAAATAGGCCAGAATTTCAAGGTGAAAAAGCCACCCGAATTTATATCATTTTTTAAACATGCTAGAATACCATGCCAGAACTACCTACTGAGTTCAATTAACTTGGAGTGTTACTAAAAAATCCAGAAACGTTTTGCAATTTAGTTGAAAAACTAGGTGCCGAAAGGGAGGGCTTTTCTGTTGCAATCTTTAAGTTTGATCAGTTGTGCCTACAAACGGATTATTTTAAGTGTTAATTCAGAAACACACACACACACACACGTATATATGTGTGTGTGTGTGTGTGTGTGTGTGTGTATATATGTGTGTGTATGTATATGGTCAGAAACTTTATATATATATATATATCATATATGTATCTACACAGATATAGACATAATGTATATATGTCTATATATACATAATGTAAAGTTTTGGACATGATGGCCATAAATAGACAATCTATTGTAAATTGCACACAAGCTTTATGGCCACCCTGTGTATGTACACATATAGAGCTTCTGACATATATATGTATATACATTTTTATATAAGTCATGCCACTAATATATTACTCATAGTTATGTTCTTTTCCTGAAAGAAATGGAAGCAGATTTAAAAAGAAACCCTGGTCTAGGTTAAGTATCAACAGGATGAACAAAATCTTGTAGGAATATAAGAATGCCTCTATTTCTGTCAGAATCCACAGGATTCCCACACTAAGATAACTGGGGTATCAAAAGAGAATCTCACAGTATGCTATTGAAAAAAATGCCACTATATATGTGAAAGCACTAACGCCCATTTCCAAATCCTTCCTTCACTTCCCCACATCATTCCACACTAAAAGGTTTTGAATATATCAGTGGCACAACAATACCCAAATACACTTAAGACCTCCATTTTCATAAAAATATACTGAAAACTTTGGATTCTGGTAGCATCTGGGAGTAAAGAGGAGTGAAAAAAGAAAAAATGGAAGAAAAAAATGCTTGTTAAGTCTTATACCACTCACTCAGTTTTAGGTCTCCTTGTTTCCCATACCCTACAGACGCTAGCTGATTTACGTATGGTACATGTATTACACAAACTACGTTGCCTCACAGTAACAAATTTAGACTTACTATTGTCTGAGTGAGAAGTACAGAATAAATCTCCTGCAGGTGAGACTGCAATATGTTCAATAGTAGCTCCTAAACGGGGGAGAAACTCCTTGTTCTTCTCCACTGTATCACGCCACTCTACCAGTACAGACTCACGACCACCGCTCAGCAGACTGGTGCCTTTATGTCCACCCAAAGAATTTGAAAGGATAGTGTTTTGGGGGAAATATAAAAACAAAAAAATTAACATTTTTATTTGTCCTACCAAATTAGAGATATAAACTTTTAAAAAATTAACCAGTCTTTTCATATCTTTTAATATATTTTCAAGACAAATGATCACTGATTCAGGGATTTTCCTTTCTAGCGACATCTGACTAGTTTGTTGCTGACCAACTCTTCTGTCGACAACTAGAAAAGCTGAATAAAATGAGTATCTTCTCGGCCCTGATAGCTTTGTTGATAAGTTTTCCCAGACATTTAAGAAGGAAAGAAATCAATTTTATACTCTTCCATGTAACCACAAGAGAACACTTCTCAACTTGTTTCAGGAGACAATCTGCTACTCTACCAAAACTAGTACATTGTAAGAAAAAAGTTACAAGCCAACTTCATGACAGATGAAAATTCTCAAACAAAATACTAGCAAACTGAATCCGGTAACAGCAAAAGGATACTATGTCATTGCAGAGTTTACTGCAATGCAGAATGAGAGATTATTTTAACAGTTAAAAAATAAACCAATGTAATTAACTTCATTTACAAAATGAAAGCAAAAATCATTATCTGAACAGATGCAGAAAAAGTAAATGACAGAATTCTATAACAACACTCAGAAACCCAAGAATTGATGGGACCTTTTAAATCTCTTTAGGATTTCAGAGAAACCTACTAGCAAACATCATACTACAAGATGAAATATCAAAAAATTTCCCTATGCTTAAAAACAATATTGCCATTTTTACTCAACAGTGTACTAGTACACTGAAATGAGATAAGAAAGGTTTAAAGACACTCATTTTTCAGGCACATAACCTTCTCTTGCACCGAGTAACCTTTCTATAGGACCAGTCACAATGTACCGACGGAAGTAACTTTTCACCACATTGAGGGTGAGGGTGATAAAAGTAACCAAAGATAAATTTATTTCACTTCTGTTGAAGACCACCTTATCTTTCAAGGAGGTATTTTTACTCACTACAGCTACACGCTCATGTAGCTTTAAATGAAACAAATCAGACTTAGGTCCAAAGACAAATGATCACTTAGTAGCCGTATGACATTAGGCAAATTTGTTAACAACTTCAAACCCCACTTTCTTTACCTAAGATGAGAATAAAATTATCCCTATCTCAAAGGGTCAAGGATTGAACCAGATAATGGATATAAAGCACCTGCATAATTATTTGCACCTGATAAAGTATAGTTATAGTTATGAAACATACGTAGTCATGTAGTCATACATGAAAAAAAATATTACATGACACAGTAGAATCTATAGTTGACCTACTTTTCATAGACTGGACATATACCACATGTACTAAGCTGTAATTCCTTATGTTGACCTCCTCCGTATGTTGACCAGTTTGTTACAGTTCCTGGGTGGTCACCTTACAGAGGTTCTTTGACATGGTCTTTATGGTAATAATAGAGACTTTATCACAGATGTACCCTTTACAACTGTGAAGAGCTTTGAAACCTAAAGTACACAGCATTGTGCTGAGCAAAGCTCAAAACACAGGGGTGATAAACAATTGTTTACAATTCATTTGGCCCTTGTAATTCTAAATCTTTCAAACTATAAACACAGAGAATTAAAACACTTGATTCATATACTTCCAAAGTTCATTTTAATTATTAAACCTGCCCTTACCTGTCACTGAAAAAGCCAAATCCATAACCAAATCATGGTGCCAATGTAAGCATGTGTATGTGTACTTCTTATCATCGTTAAAATTCCTCCTATGGGAGAAAAAACACAACTTTTAAATTAATTTGGGTAGGTGTTAAGTTAGGAAAATAATGGCGTGCCAAATATAATAAACATATGCCAAACATAACAAATCATAACACCAAGCTTACTGGTCCTCTCACAAGTCACTTCTACAGGTATCACTTACAGGGCCCTATTGTCACTCCTTCTTCTCTGGATAAAGGCTGCCAAAAAAAGTCCTCTTCAATAAAATGGTTATAGGCAACATAAACTTTTTCACTCTCCCCACCAACCTAAAGGAGGAGCACAATAATAAAAGGGAGGACATTTTCTTAGGCTCAAAAGTCACCCTATTCTGCAGGACTAATACAAAATACAGAATCGTACAGAAATGATCACCAAGCTCTTAACGAGTTAACTGACCAAAGGCGGATTTTGCCATCCTTGTGACCAGAAGCAATGCAGTCTTCCTTTGGGTGACACGCTACGCACGTGAAATTGTTCTTAGACTGTTTCTTATTTCTTGATGATGACAAAGTAAACCTAGGAGGAAAAAAAAGTCCCTTAAGTTTTCTGGTAAGTGGTGATGTAATTAAGTAAAAGGGAGTTCCCAGCCTTGTCAATCATAATTGGAGAGTTTCAGAATTCAGTGAATATAAATGAAGGATATTTTTTAAACAAAATTTTTGATCAAGAATCAAGCATTGTTTTATAAATATATGTGAATATACAACATAAAGTCCATGTGACTAATATGCTGCCACAATAATCTGTCTATGGAAACTACTGACGTTTAAATAAAGATGGTCCGTTGAGTGATTTTTTTTTTGGTCTGGGCAAAGCTAATTCAAATTTCTCATTGAATCTAAGTTTTAGCATGAGGGATAAATAAGCACAAGAAATAATACCTGAGACAAGTAGCTAATACATCTAAAGGAACAAAGCTCCCCAGGTTTCTGTGACTAACACTCCCACAACGCTACCCATCGTGGGTTAAGAACCTTACCCCTCCACCTTGTGGTCTCACAACCTCTTGTAAATGAAACTAGAAACAGCTTTGGGTCACAGCATGAAATACAGTAAACCCTTGAGAAAATAAAGCTTAACAAGAAATAATTCTTACCTTGATGTTGTTTTCTTTTTGAAAAAATAAACAGACAAGTAAAAGTCCCGCACTGCAGCAACATATTCTCCCTAGTATTTCAAAGAGAAGGTGGCATTCACAACAACAGTCAACGCTCTTGAAGATCACAAAAATTAACACTAAAAATAATTTTGCTCAGCAGATTTATAGTGTATTAACATAAAATGATACACTCTATTTCACTGTAGAAAGGATAATCCTGCTTTTAAAATGATGATTAAAAAATTAAAAGATGAGCTTAGGTTCTATTTCATACATTTTCTGGTCTTTGGAATCTACCATTTTGTTCTTAAATTCCCAAACCAGACTGATTCTCTTGGTCTATGCAGAATGATTTAAATTTCTTTCTATTATGGAATAATTTACATACAATAAATGCCATGTTTGATGTATGTATACATTCACACAATCACATTTTCTTCACTAAAAAATGTTTCCTCTTTCCTCTTCTCAGTCATTCCTCATTATCCACCCTCCCCCCCCAACGAGCACTATCCCTTTTTTTTTTTCCTTTTGGAGACAGAGTCTTACTATATCACCTGAGTATGGTGTCACAGCTCACAGCAACCTCAAACTCTTGGGCCTAAGTGATTCTCTTGCCTCAGCCTCCCAAGTAGCTGAGACTATAGGCACCTGTTACAACACCCGGCTATTTTTTTGCTGCATTTGTCATTGTTGTTTGGCAGGCCCCGGGGCCAGGTTCGAACCCACCAGCCCTGGTGTATATGGCTGGCACCCTAGCTGCTGAGCTATAGGCACCAAGCCCACTATCCCTTTCTATCACTGCAGCTTATTGCTCTGTTGTAGAATGCCATGTAAATGGAATGATGCAATATACACTCTTTCCCTGGGGTCCTCAAACTATGGCTGTGGGCCACATGCCGCCCACCGAGGACATTTATTCAGCCAGTCGGGTGTTTTTGCCAGTGGTGCCTGTCCTGCTCAGCAGCCGACTCATCCCTGGCCGGGCTGCAGTGCACATGTGTGAAATGTGCGCTGCACTCTCTGACTCCCCTCCTTCTCTCTGTCTCTCGACTCCTCCTCTCAGTCTTGGGTGAAACTGAGACTCTTGATCGGAGGAGTCACGAGCTTGCCTGTGCAGAGCCTGCTGCTGCCTGAGGACTGAGGTAAGAACAAGTTAGGAGGTCTGTGTTTTTTTTTTTTTTATATTTTGCAGTTAGTAGGGCCTTTTTTCCCCTGAAGTTTGGAGGTTTTTTTTTTGGCTGGGGCTGGGTTTGAACCCACCACCTCTGGTATATGGGGCTGGCGCCCTACTCCTTTGAGCCACAGGTGCCACCCTTTTGTTTTTCTACTTCAAAATAAGATATGTACAGGGTGCATAGGAATTTGTTCATAGGTTTTTTTTTAAACCATAGTCCGGCCCTCAAACCGTCTGAGGGACAGTGAAC